>JANHFX010010118.1:101257-123458 GCA_027560015.1 Chloroceryle amazona | reverse complement strand
AACACCAGGCTGCTTTCTGCAGGCCCCAGGCCCACAGAGTGCTCAGGCTCGCCGGCTGGGGGGGTGCTTTGTAGCTACACACTGCTGCATTCAACCACAGTTCACCACACTTGGCAGTTCAGCAGCTTCCAGCTTTTGACCTTTGTCTTTTAGAGATGTTTAAAAAGTTGGCACCTGTGCAGTCGCATCCAAAACAAAATAAATGAACAAACGAACCTCAAAAAAAACCCAAACAAAACTTCTACAAAAGAAAATCGGGAAAACTGTAACAATTTTTTTCCCTCACCTCCTTTGTCTACTCATAGTCACACTTGCATGCTTTTGTATCGTATATAGGTGACTCAGAAAAACTTGAGACTGAATTTAAGAGCCACCTAGATGAGCTGTCATAGTGCCTGTGTTCCCTGTCCTATATACCGCATTTTAAACCTGCCTATGGAATTTTGTGTAGTTTGAGTTGGAAACATGAAAGTAAAGGTCATTTTCCAAATAAAAAGTTGTTATGGGGATAGATTTTTGCTGGGGAGTCTGAGATGAACACAAGTCAGCAGAACTGAACATTGTGAACATTAATTATTCTTTTCCACTAAAATGTTACTTGCAGATATCCCCATGACACTGTATTTATGTAGAATTATAGGTGGATCTGATACAGTGGGTGTGTGTTTATAAAATGTAATATGTAATGGGTTTTACATGCAATGAAAATTTGATTCCACTTGTCAATGTAGACACCCTAAATTATGCCAGTGACTGTGAATTTGGGAGGTCTAATAGAATTTTATTCCGTGCTGTTCATGTGGGGATTGAGGCTTAACTATTCTTCATGGCATTCTTTAAAAATAATCTTACCTTGGTGGTGTTTCGAAGAGGTATGAAAATCCTTAAGGCCCCAACATCCTGCAGTGGGGAAACTACTAGGTTAAGCTGAAGAGGTTGTGGTACTTAACTGTTTTTAAGAATGTGAGTGCTTGTTTGATCAGACTGAACTAAAAAAAAAATAAATTGTATGTTTTATAGAAGATATTCTCTGGCTCTTAGGGCTGTGAATGGCTATTTGATAAAGGGATTAGCATTTGCAGTTCTGATTGTGGAAACTTCCTTGTGTTGTGAATCTGTCTGATTTACTGCACCATAAGTTAATACTAATCTTTCTCATTATAAAGACTGCATTTAGCTTCTGGCAGTATGAAGAAGTCATTATTGTCACGTTTCTAATTTCTCAATTAATGTTTTTAAGATAAACATGGAAAGAAAAAACTCTGGACACTTCATTAACAAGAAAGTAGTTGAAGTTCTGCCATAAACACTTATGAAAAACTGTACAATACTGTTTGGCTCCATACAATTTCCTGGGGAATTCAGATCCTTGAATAAGTAATAGTAGTTTTACAATATTCTGTGACGGAACATGCTTGTTATGTAAACATAGTTACTAAAGATACTAGGCCAGATGTGTTTAATACTATAAATTGATCTTGAGCATAAAAATGACTGAAGTCCTTTTGAATACTTTCTAAAACACCTAATGCTTATGCCAAAACTGCAGAATTTATCTGAATCTTTGACCTTTATTAAGCCTTTTTGTCTTGAGATTAGGTTTCTTAATTCTGTCTCTAGTTTCAAGCGTTAGACAATCAGGCCTTCAACTTTTCTTAACATACACTTCAATCGCATTTCTAGTGCAGAACAGCAATGCTGGATAAGCATTGATCAAGATGCTAAACCCTTGAGGTGATATGCTTTGTGTGACATCTTATAAGGAACTTGAATTCTCAGATTTTCACTGTATGGTCCTTGGTTTTATGGAGTGTCTGTGCGAAGCATGTTCTGAAAAAAAATTCAGGATGTGCAAGTTGATATTGTGAGCCTAATTCTTTATTGTTTCCAGCATGACTGGCAAGCCACTTATATTTCCATCCTTGCAAGCCCAGTTCCTGGCTCCAGGCTTCAACTGAAAGTCAAAGGAGAAGAGGTGCCTTTCTCCTTTGAAGTACAATTATCTTCCCCTTTTTGGTTCAGCATATTGCCCACACTGGTCCTGGTAAATCTAATGAAGCCCTGCCACTCTTCGGTTATCCCACAACTAAAACACCAGTGTTTTGTCTAGTAGGAAGTGTTACAAGCTTCTGCATGGAAAAGTATGTCTTATTTTCTTTATGCAAATAGTTTTTATGGATTATTTCTTCTTATATGTACCATCTGTTGTTGATTCCTGTTCTTCCTGGATGTTCTTTCACTCAAAATTTGCTTTTTTAGTAAATACCTTCTCCAGCTCTTTTTTTTTCTGTGGCCCTGAAGAATCCAATCTGCTGCTCAGGGTATAGGCTACTTTGATAAAAAAAAAATGTTTTAATAACAATAACTAGAGTTTTTTAAAATAAGCATATTGTTTTAGACACCTGACCGTACATCCCTGAGTGCCTGCTGTCTTCTCCTGAAACTGAAAATAGTTTTGCTTTTCAAGAATCAAAATAAGATGTCCATGGGAGAAAGTGGGAAATGTTGTGAATTCATTAACAAAAAGAAAAGTGCTGATGCATGAACTCACTTATGAGTTCCACAGAACTAAATGTAAAACAAGGTCCTAATTCATCTAGCTTTGCTTATTTAATTTAGAACTTAAGCTGCGTTATTTTGAAGTCAGATATATAAATTAGAAAAAATAAGTGGTCTGCATGGCATGAAATTGCTTCAGATATTTATTTTCATACTTTTTTGCATTCTATCATTTAAATAGGTATATTTTTATATGACACAGTATTAAGCATACATCAATGTATTTTACACTATTGCAAACAAAAAATTTAAATTTTGAAAGGAATCTCTAGTTAAGAAAACTAAGCTGACCATCTCAGTGCCAAGTCATTCATTCCAGTTAATTGCATTAAAACACAAAACCCAAAAGTTGTCTTTGATGAACATCTTCACATATTGATATCTGTGACATAAATTGAACTCTGACATTGTAAAGACTGAATTGGGTATTAAACCATACTCCCTGTTATATCAAGCATGCTTTTTAATTCTTACACCTGGAATCTCCTTTTTTTGTCATGGCTGTATCTTCTACAGTAGTGTTAGTAATAATAGCCATAACTATTGTTAAGTATTGATTTGGATGAGGATTCGGTATGGATACTGGGGGAGACACTCCACAAGCTACACAAGATACTGTATTTCAACAGCACAGAGGTTGAGCATGGCTTCAGTTACTGTTAGCACTGGTGAGTTGTCACTTTGCTGGTCAAAGAAGCATAATTACGGAAGGAAAAAGACAAATTGGGATGGTGAAATATTTTTTATCAGATTATTCAAAATTAATATAAAGGAGGATTATTTTGTGAAATGCCAGTCTAACACCTGTGGCAATATGTCTGACTGAACTAAAGCCATTTTAGTTTTCATTTCCTGTCGTTGTGAGAACAGAGTGAGTTTCTCTGTGAAGCCTTGCAATTGACTTAAATTATAACTACTATGGTGAAGTGTTCTGTTTGAGTACTTTAGCTCAGATGGGTATGTGCCCTTGCATGATAGATGGATGCAGAAAGCATTGTGCTCAAGCAGCTGAGATTCAAGTGATCAAGTTGTCATGAAAATTTCAAGTATCGGGCAAGAGTTAGTTACCATCAGAGTACAAAGCTGAACTTGGTGGTCTGGTGTTCGTTCAGTGTTTAATGGGCACCTGCAAATTCCTTTTTGTGGAGCGTGTTGATGGGTGAGTGCCTGATGGGCTGGTTGTTTCTAGAGATGGTTATAGGATCTGTTGTGCTGAAGCAGTGGCTTATGCAGCCACAGTCATCAAATACAGCTAAAGTTTGCCAAAGGCTTATAAAAAGACCCATAAATGATCAACCTTGGGTCTATAAAGGCAAGCAGTGTCAAAGAATACATGGAATCTGAATGAGTCTATAATAATTGCAGGAATTCCTCTTATTTTTAAGCTATGCTGTGACTTTTTGAGTGTTTAGGTGTTTAAAAATAACAGTCCATAGAGCATTACTACTCTAACAGATGAGCATATACAACCTTTTATGACTATCTCTTCATTTGTTGGCACATTTTTTCAACTTGCTGGGTTAGTGTTGGTGATCACTAAGGATTGTTTGAGGAAACTTTCTATTTTTTTACAAAAAGGAAGGTATGTAAACATGAAGGGCCAATCTGGGCCAGCTAATGATTGGTTTACATCCCCTGAGACCTTACTATGAACTCCATGTGGCAGGAGCTTCTGCTGAAGTAGTGCATGAGCAAAAATCTCAGGTTACTACTTTTTGGATTCTTAGTTGGGTGACTGACAGAAAAAGGCAAACAATGCCAAAACCAGAAAAGTTTTGAAAAAATTCCACAGACTACCATTTTCTTTTGTCCATGTGTCTTCAATCAGCGTTAGTCAAGCTTAAACATCATTTATTTCCTCTCAAATTCACTCTTTTATTGAGGCAGGCAGAGGCAAGTAGAATTACTGAGTTGGAGGACTCTTAAAATGTCTTTGATGCAAGATACCTTCTACTTACTGAAGAGTTTAATTTAAACAAAGTAATTCCTTTCACATAATGGAAAAAGTCAGGCAGTGATTAGAAGAGCAGGACCCTCCTGCCCTCCCCACCCTCAGAAAATCACTAGCACTTCAGGCAGGTGAAATCAGTGGTGATTGTCCAAAAGTCAGAACCAGGCAGGTGCTGTGGGTGTCCTTTTTGTTCACCTTTCCTGTAAAAACTAGGTTAATTCACTTAAAGCAACAGAAGAATTTGTATTGATTCTTTCAGACAGCCGCTGCAGAAAATGTATTGGAGAAAAGTGTAGAAGTCAGAGGCATTATAGAAGATCACAAGCTTCTGACCATTTTCAGAGGTACTGAAGATACTCAGATGGCAAACATGGCACAAAGAGACCTGGAACAGAAGAATAAGTCTGTTCTGAACCGTTTTCTTTATATGAGGGGCAAAAAGCCCCTCAGTGTGTTTACGCTTACTTTTGCAAACCAGCTTGTTATTATGCTAGCAGACTAGAAGTCACACAGGAACATACAACAGGACTTACACAAATAGCTGCTCTTTATTGAAGTGATACTGATCATCCAGTTATCATAAAGTTACTGTTTGAGCTCTAAAATCTTACATGATTTCCCACGAACTTGACAGTAACTCCTCTCTCACTCTCTCGAGAAACATCAACAAGAATTTGGTATTTTATCAGTTGGCAAAAATAAATACAAATAAGCATGAAAGTCTTTCAGAAGGAACACCTTAATATTTATGCTTTAACATTTTATGAAACTTCATGTTTTTTCCTTGTGCACTACAAATCGTGTCTATCAAAAGTACAAGTATTTACAGTTACTGTGATCACCACTGTTAGGTGATGTGTATGTGTATGCTATGTGGATTTGTATGCTATGGGGGAACTGTCTCTTCCATTAGGTTTATGTGACGGTCTATTCGCATCCTATAGTTCTTTTAGTCACAATGTAACATAAAGGTCAGGTAACACAACTAAAATTTCCTAAGAGATTTCTAATTGCTGCTTATGACAATTTAGCAGTCTGAGCTTGAAACAGGCAAGCTTTTCTGCTCAGAACTGACTTCATTAGGAAACCTTATGTTTCTCCATATCAGAATGCCTCTCTGGTTCCGTTACTAGTATATCCAACTCTGACATCTGTGTTTTGCTGGATTACACTCATGTCACCAACATTTTATTAAATAATTTGGCTGGTAAAAACTTCACTTTAGTACGCAATGGAATATAGATAACCATCAAATATATTGCATTGCATTATTTTATTACATATTATATTTGTGAATAAAATATTTTGAAAATATAACTCTGAAAAAGAATAATTTGATGTTCCATTAGTTTTGCAGTATAAGTGTATAAACCACAGCTGTACTAAATGAACAGAACACTTCCACTTAACACTTTCTATGCAAGTTAGGTGGTTGTTTTTCTAAGCTATTATGATATGTAAAGAGGTGTCTGCTCTAGTATTTTGCCTTAATGCTTAATATCCTTGCTTTTATAGGCATAAACCAGACCCTTTATATTACTTTAATGTATTTTTTACATGTATTATAAACACACCCACACATGCATCAGTTCAACATTCCAGCAAGACAGCTGATTTTAAAAAAATGTTGTTAAACAAGTTGAAACTGGTTGGCAGATATCTGAAGAAAGAAATCAGATAAAACTGGCAACTAAGGAGAAGGGGAAGTTGATATTGGCACTTCATCACAGAGGTCTCTAGGTAAAACATATGCAAAACCCCTTAAAATGTAGTTCTGCTTTGAAAAGTGACTATGTAAAAATGTCGCCTTACTCAACAGATCTTATTCCTTTTATGTACTCAGTGTTGCATCTTCTTGCCCTTGTAATAAAATACATACTTTTTCTACAACTGCTTTTCCTGTTAACTCTACCATACCAACACAAACCTGTCTTGCATTTTGACATTTATTCCATCAAATCAGTCACTTGCACCTAAAATCATTTGCAAACTGTATCAAGTTCACTGACGGATGGGCAGCAAGAAAACATTGTGCTTAAGCTGTCAAATTACAGTACAAATTTGAATGACTGGAACCTTAAACTTCATGTCTCCTCTTTTAACTTTTTAAATTTAATTTATCCCAGTTCCTTTGATAGTAAAGCTCATATTGAAGTTTTAGCTTCAGTGGGCTAGTATTTAATGACAGACTGTAGGAAATGAATTCTTGGAATTCAAGACAAGTTTAGAAATGGAGTAATTCTGATCTAAAGATCATGGTATAGGAAGGAGGGACTCAGCTAATTCTAGAATTACTTTCTACATCAGGAAAATACTTTCTGGTACCAGTTGCTGGACAAGTGGTACAAATATTACTTATCTTGCATAATTACTGGGGTGTTTTAAAGGTTTAACAATGTAGTATTGAAAGTAAGATTTCAGTGTTGTCCTTCTGCCTTAATGTCATTTTGTCAAGGTAGAGTGTTTTTTTTTTTATCTTTTTATAGTGATAGACGGTTCATTAGACATGATGGAAATATAATTATGCTTGATCACCTACTTCTTACACCCTTTAACTGATCTTGCCGTATTCATTGTTGTATCTACTTAACTTGTTTGTGTGCTTAAGTTTCTTACCCTTCCTTACTAGATGTAAAGTAGCACTGAAACATGCAAATGGCAGGTATCTAACTATGTGTTAGTCAGCACTCTTATCGGTGTTATTTGTAGATATGATTGCCTGTCCTCCAGTCAACCTGTTTCTTTTGCAACTTTTATTTTTTTTCTCTGTCCTTTGTATGGTAGAGCTTTCCTGTTAAACTATATGAAAGAAGACAAAAGCTTGTCCAGAACTTACATGCATGAAGAATTCCAAGCTGGACAACTGACAAAAGTGTTATAGCAGCACTTTGAAAAGCTCTGACCTTAAAATTTTAAGTTAAAAAAATGGACAAGTATCAACATTGTTATTTTCAATCCTGATTAGGAAAAGGCATGTTCCAAGACTATTGAGTTGCTTGATGTGAATGAAAGATGTGAAGGTAGGTGAATTAGGGGTTTTGGTTTGGGTATTTTTTCACAAAAATTTCCGAGTTGCAGTTCAGATACTCTTTGGTGACATCACAGCTCCTGATGGGCTCACAGAAGGGTTTAAAATTGCCTGGAGAGTGTTAGAAAGGCTTGATAATTTATTTTGTGATATCCTAAAAAATCTAAAGGTTAACTGAGATAACTATGTTTTTTCTTGGTACTGTAAATCTGGAAATTGGGGTGGTGTTCTTCATATCATTCTCAGTTTAGTGGTGTCACCATGGAAGCATACCTGGTATGATCACATAAGCTGAAAAGCCACACGCTTCCATCAACCTTGAGAAACATGAGAGTAAGCAATTATATGTTCATCAGAGGACAATTTGCATTCAGAAGTTTTTTCTTTTAGGGAGATGCTCATAGTCAGCAGCGTGCTGCTAATCAAAATCATCACTTCAGCTAACAGAAGCAGCCATCTACATGCAGAACACTTTTCTCAGATACACCTTTTGACCTAGTCTGCTCTTCTTACAGATCTAAGAAGGTGTTGTAGTTGATACATGTGCAGTGAAGGAGGCCCCTACGTGCTTATCTCTCCCTTATTTAGACTTATGATACAATAGCAGTTTGTGAAATTAACAATTTTTTTAATGGGTCAGTGTAAGTTCTTTGGGATAGAGATATGGGTTACCCAGTCCATATTTATTTGTATTTTCTGACCTGACTTTCTGTTTATTTGATGTAGAGAATGTACTAAGGAATTTGTTACAGTACCATTTTTTTTTTTCCCAAACAGAAAACTAAGTCTTGTGAAATTTTTCTAATCTGTTGCTTGTTACCATGACAACCTAAAATATGCTGCTGTGTGTGCTTGTACTGCAAGCTTACTTGGGATGCTAACGTTAGCAAAAGTATGTTAAATTACTTTGCATCCATCTTCTCTGCAGTTTCTCTTCCAGCCTCCCCATAACTAACTCTTATATAGTACCTGATGGTACCTCTGAGAAACAGAAGTGTTGCTTGTATTCTTCAGCTCCAGTTTTTTGAATCCTCAGTGAATGGGGTCCAGGAGGTATCCCTTAAGAGTCACTGTAGTGATACCTGAAATGACACTTGAAATGTCTCTTGTTTGTTATGCACATTGTAAAATCAGGTGATCTCATGGTCTCTCTGAACCTTAAATCCATGGACTGTAGTCTCAGCCATCATGTAAACACTTTGGGGGTCTTAGGTATTCAATTCAGTAGTACTGAAATTCTGACATGTCATAGTTTGATACACTGGACTTTCACTAGTCTCAAACAGAAAATGTCACAGGCAGATTTGGGGGGGATTTTTTTTTTAATTGTAATGTGGGATCTGTCATGGCTGTGCCAAAAATCTGTTGATGCAATTTCTGTTGCCAGTGCATTGATTCAGGGAGGGGGAAAGACTCCAAATAAAAACATATGTCATAGAATTTAGGATTTAGATCTAAATGCCAGCTTCTCATGATGTCCATAAGCATTATCTGTCTGTAAAAAAAAAAATCTACACCCACCACCTCGAGTTACTGTGACATGCATATTTTCAATCAAGCTATGGTATTAGCAGATAAAGTGTTATTCTCTTGTTTTCATGTCCACTTTAGAACCACAGAAAGAGACTTGGCAAAACAGTCCCCTGTAAAGAGTGGAGAGTGATGATTATGTTCTTTGTGTTCATAATAGATGCATCCTACAGGTATTTTATTTAGCTACTTACAGCTTTTCAAAAACAATCAAAACTGATAGCAATCAATTATCTTGAGCAACACGAAAGTAATATTCCTAGTAATTACTTCAGATAATTTTCTTCCCATCTGATATTTGGAAACTCTTTTCCGGTTTATACTGTTGCTTTAAATAGCAACTGGCTTCAGCAGAAAGTGAGAAGAGTACTATGTTGGGTCCAAGTGTCTAGTTATCCATTTAGATTTGATCCATGTCTCAATATGGTAGAGAGCCCAGATGATGTATGTACTAGTAAACCTGGCAATTTTTTTCCCAGTGATGGGGATGCCTTAAGAAAATATATGAACATTATAAACTTAATAAAGCTTTGAATCCTGAAAAGCAGCTGCTGGGAGTCAGCCCCCAATTCAAATGAAATTCAGAGTGTGGTAGTAACATTCAGAGCTATAAGGACTTGTATGCTAGATATGATTTATGTCCTGGAACTGCTTTTGATTTGGTATTACTGGCAGGCAAACACTTCCACTATGTGAGCACTCTTTTGTATGCTAACTTTAGTTTCTGCAGATTCCTTTACTCTGTTCCTAGTTGATTCCCTTGAAATCTTGAGAAATTCATATCTCACCACTGTCTTCTTAAAATGCAGGTCTCCTTTCCCCTTCTTGAATGCCTAATAAGGGTGCCGCCGAGCGGCTCTACATTTTGGACCGCTTGGTTGTTTGACCAACGTCTGGATAAGTCTAGCCCGCCGCTTTTTTTTTTTTCTTTCCCCTTTTTTTTTTTTCCTTAGAATAGAGCAACAAGTTTTGTATTTGTCATGTATTAAATGGCTTAATGTTTAGACCTGAATTAGGAGTACTGTTGTAGATTTGCTTTGAGAGACTTCAGCTTTAAAAGCCCTGCTCTTCCTTTACAAAATTCTTTTCCTGGGAAGGACTGTACTGTTACAGATAAATTTAATGAGCACACCAGATACTGTGAATAGAATCACTGTTGATTACAGACTTGGATTTTTAATATGAAACAGTGGTATTTCTTCTCTCTTGCAATGTTTTAATATAAATGATAATTCATTGTAATCTGAGATAAATATTGTGGCTGTTACTTTCACTTTGCTTTCAGTATTTCTATTTATCACAAAAATACAGTAACAAGTTACACTGAATTTTGTTGTCCATATTTTATTGTCTACTTCACCAATACATTATGGTCATAGTTAGAAGGTTTTCCCAGTTTTCCATCTCATCAGAATCTTCACAGTTCAAGTGCCTTTTAATTTTTCTAATATCCAAACAAGTGTGATGTTTTATATAAAGGTAGAGACTTAGATTTTTGTATGCCACTACTTTGTCTCCTGTTATCTTTGTATTCTTTGTATTGACTGGAGGGATTTTTCTTTTTTTTTTTCCTTTTTTTTTTTTTTTAACTGTTTATGCCTGACGACTGACACTCTTAAAGTAAATGGTAAACTTCTGGAAATTTCCTATGAATGCTCAGGTGCTATTAATCACCAGGTATGAATTGCCTAGATTTTCTTACGCATTTGAGTTGAACTTGTTCAGAACTACACTTAGATTTACACTCTTGTCTTCATTATTGGGACCAGGATGTTTGCAGTTACTATTTCTTTTGAAAGTAATCTCTGTTCACCTCACTAAATTAATTTATAACTGAATGCAGTATTGAATTAGGGTGGAACTTTTTTTTTCCTAGACAGACATGAGACATGTCTTGTTAGTTTTATTTACTGGTAGTGTCTGAATTTTTTAGCTGAAAAAAATAGTCAGGTGAACATGTAAGATATAAAGAGGAAATAACTCTGTGAAGAGGGCCAAGAAAGAAAAGAAGACCAAAACTGAAGGGGGGAGGACTGCACAGTTAACATGTGGTAAACTTGCACTTCTAAGTAGAAATAACATAATGAAAGTGAGTAACACCTTTACAGTCTGTCCACAGGATGTTGACAATATATGGAGAGAATAGAAGAGATCAAATAGAAAAAGAATCTGGAAGAAAATATGAAGGGCTTTCTGGGATGTGTAAAGATAGTTTTTCTATCTGATAAATATAATTGGGAAGTATGAAAATGTAGATAAACAGAAGTCCTAACTTGTGGGGAGTTGGTGGAAAAGAGATACCAAGAGATCTGTCAGATATTATCAAAAGGAAAGAAAAACCAAGCAGAAGGAAAACATTAAATATTTGATTGAGGTCTTACTGCTTGATAATGGAAGGAGAGACATATGGAAGGGTGACTCACTTCATGGATATACAAATCCAAGAAAATAAACTTCCAAATTATTAAACAATATATAAGCAAACATAAAAGGTTGGAAACAAGAAAGGAGATGAGAAATCTGCAGACACTACATTAAAAATGAGAACATGAGAAAAACCTTGGAAGGAAGTGTTCCACAAGGTACAGACTTCTGATGGACTTGAGTCTTACACTTGATCTGAGATTAACTATGGGGAAACCTCAGATAAAGTATGTATGCTGTTACATCCCTTGGTGGATTCTCCAGTTTCTAATGAGGTTTGGATCTGGGCTGCATTCTTTTAGAGAGTGAGTCCATTAATAGGATTACAGTCCTCTGCACACTTGTTCATCTTCATGAAACTCGGAGGTTTAATCTATTGGAGCCATATCTCTGCAAAATTACTAGAGGGATAGAGTAAGATACTTGAAGTCTCTCAGTGGATCAAGTCTCTTTTCTGCTGGGGGAGGGGGGAGAGAGAGAAAGAGAGAGAGGGAGATGGAGTGAGAGAGAACTAGTTTGCCTTAAGATCCTTATCACAGAACCTTTTTTAAGTGTTAGGGACTGGCATTTCAAAGTAACTATTGGTCGATGCAAATTGTGAAATGAAACCATGAGAACGTTGGCATATACACCCCAAGCCACAAGTACACAGGCCCGAGTATATCTTCTATGTTGTAAAGTTGAAAAATGCATGAAACTGTTTGGGAGCTATGATAAATTGTGTTTTGGTTGAAAAAATGAAAATCTATGACTGTGAGAGTTACAAAATCACCAAGTTCTTAGACATTGAGGTTAAATGACTATTTCTTTAAGTAACTGACTCTAGAAAATAAGCTTAACACTTTGTCAAATTTCTAGCAGAGATTGTGCATGGGAAAGTTAAGATGAAACATGCATGAATTTTCTACTCTTAGACCAGTGGGGTCATGCACCGTTTAATAAAAAAAAATACATATGATGCAGGAAAGAAAGATAGAGGTATTTCCTTGTACTGGAGAAAATGTACACAATAAGGTCGCTAATATTGTGAAAGGATAGCAAATACACCATATAAGTGAACAGAAGAGCAGAATGGTGAAAAATCCACACTAAGAAAACCCTTAATTTTTGGTGAAACATGTATATTTTATGGTCAATACATTCTTAGTAAGGTAATTCTTGGATAGAATAAAAGGCGAGCAATTACGTAGAACAGGAAATACTTTACAAAGACAAACTAGAAAGCAGTGAGGATAACTGCTCATGTAAATCTCTGCGAGTAAAAACTGGGGCAGTGTTCTTTGAGCTAGTGCAGTATTGCATTCTAAGTTAAATGGTCTAGACAGCTGGAGGCCATTCTAGACTTCAGCCAATTAAACAAATTAAGTGTGAGACATAGGATGCAAAGATTAAAGTTAATTATGAAAAGAAATGGATGAAGCAGATTGTATAGACAGAATTTCTTCACTGCGTCTCATTCGTTGAGCTTCATAGTGCAGTTGTTACAGAATCGCAAACTATTCTGTGGTTACTTTGCTTAAATGGTACATCTAGTTGGATCTGCTGTCTGAAAGATAACAGGATGTCTGTCTCAACTGTCTGGAAAGCACCTACTGCATTGAAGGTGTGAAGCAGATGCATGAATACTTGTTAGAAATGTACAGGGTAGACTCTAACCTTGCACAGCTACTTTGTGTTCTATTCTACAAAAGCATAGGCTTATTTTCCTTCAGAGGAACTCTGAGAAAATATGCATCATATCTTTTCAGAAGTTTTGCTTTACATACGTGAGGCATCTATGGCAGAAGCTGAGAGAGCAAATTAATTTATACCTCTAACCAGCACAAGAATACTGAGATGAGAGAAATTTAAGAAGTGAGGGATTACAGAATGATAACCTAAAGCACTCCCTTTAAATATTCTATAACCTTACATACTCTCTTGATCAGATGTGGCAATGTTTTGATATCTGATCCTATCATACAGGAATTTGTATGCAGAGTTTTGTAAAGATTTTTGTATTTTTCCCTTCATTTTATTTGCCACATCAATGACTTTTGCTGTTAATCTGAACAGTCTATTGTAATTGAAGTTAAAATTAAAATATAACATGGGATTGTCATTTAAGTGAAATATAACAATTGGAGATTAATATTAGATGAAAGGGAGTTTAAAGGCAAAGAATCTAACTGGATATAATTCAAACATTTTAATAAGAAAAAAGTTAATTAGGGACAACCAAAATGAATTTCTGAGAAAGCCCACCTGCTTAGAATGTTGAAATGGCAAACAAAGAAAATTTAGTGGATGTTTATTTTGACTTCCAAAAAGAATGTTAGAAATTGACACCATTCAATACCATTGGCTAAGGTAAGAATTCTTGTTAACAATGTAATACAGCTTGTTAAATAGAAAAATGGCTTGCAATTTTAAGCAAACCATAGCAATGGAATGTAACAATTATTTAAATACTCTGAAATTGCAAGTGCTTCCTGCAGGGAATGATTGTGGGTCATCTAACTTATATAAAACATACAAAAGTTGCCATTATTGCATCACTGTGGTTAATGAATTCAGGAAATGAAAATGATATGATTTATAAAGTAAAGTTATTTGGCTGTGCTGTGCTTCATGTGTTTCTTATAGTGTTTGAAACAGACTTTTAGCACTGTTAATTCAGTGGACAAATTTGTTTTCAAATGTTCTTTTCCTGCGAAACGTTCCCCCAGGAACTTTGAAGAAGTTCTTTTCTCTTAGGGGAACTCTTCTGGCATCAAAATCCAGCAGGAATAGAGAGCTACAGGCTTGTTGCTGTCATAATCCTATCAACATGAGCTTTTTTATTTTAAGATGGTCTGAGCAGTCTGTTGCTGTATTTTGGAGGTCTGGTTGATGCACAAAAGTAAGCTGGCTGGCAGAAGCTCAATTAAAAGAAAAGAAAGAAAATACTTGTTCTAGTTTAAGGAAAACTAACATAAAATTTGATGAAGTATTCATGAGCAATGAATCCTGCTAGATTCCTCGTTGTTGGCAATGACCAAGTAGCATCAGTTGCAAAAAAAAATATTTTTCCATCTATATTTTTGTAGGAGTCTGATAGTAGAGCACTGTTTAGTGTAGACTTCCTTTGTCTGCTTGTGAGTAGGTATTTGCAACATGCATTGTATTTAACTGTATTTTAATCCACCTTCATAACCTGGTAAGGAACACAGTACCCCGATTATTTAAGTGACTCTCATCTCCCACAACCCTTTTCATTTCATATAACAGGTGAGCTTTTCTTGTCATTGCATAACTTTAGAAACTAAGGTGTGAAAAAATACATTAACAAATACCCTGATACAATAAAATTGAAAGTTAATAATGCTGTTGGTGTTGTTGTATTGGTATTTAAAAAAACTAGCTGGCCTATGGAACACCTGAAGGCTTGGAACTTCTCTAGGTGGTTTATTCTAGCAGTGAGCAACAGGGGAGCTCAAACAAAGGATATCCATTTAAAGGAAAGCAGTGATGGGCAACGTTCCATCAATATTGCAGTTCAGTTTTTTTTCATTGCCCCTGTTTTTATCTTGCTCAGTTTATTGAATTAGAAGAGCTTGTAGAGGTTTTGTAAATCTCAGGGCTTTTTTCTTACAACCATGCTGAGAGTTGTATGCCATTATCAGTGCTGAGTCTGCCTTCATACTGGATCTGCAAAAAATTTCTGCAGATTGGAAATTTTTATATGTATTTCCTCACATTCATGGTTTGTCATGTATTTATTTTGCAAATAAAGTTAAAAATGTCAGGTTTAGTTCAGGTAGCTGTAAAAGTAGTATTTATTTAATGCATTGTTGTGAATTGTAGAGAGAACACTGTAGCTGAATGTAACCTCAGCTCAGGAGGTTCGTGATATTACTAGAATGTGCAGCAATTAATCTTGTACCCTAATGAGAAGTGTTTGAACATCCAAATAAATGCAACTCAAGTTCAGATCAGAAATAACTTGTATTATCCAATACAAATTTTGGGAAACATGAAAATCTAAGTTTAAAAATGTAATCTTCTGCTATGTTACAGCTGAGATAGACTTAGGACTTTGAAAGAAATCCTGAAGAACTAATTACTTCTAGCTGTAAATAGTCCCAGTTTATGAGGATAGTTGGCATTGCACTTCCCTCACAGGAGCTCTGACATTGACAGAGGTGCATAACAGTGAATAAGTCCTTTCAAAACGCATAGTATGAGTCCTCCAAGTCCTGTATCCTTCACCTGGGTGTGTTCTTTAAGTCTTCGATGCAGAAAGTCCTTTCACTGTTGTAGCTGAGAGTCAGACTGCAGGCCCCCCCAAAAGGTATATGCTAAAGGAAAGCATGCCTTTGTGCCAGCTTGAATAGCTTCAGTCAAAGTGTGTCACCAAGTGTACTCCAAATTTGCTAATAATAAAAAGAATTGTTGATGTAACAAACAAGAAACAGTTCAATGGTATTATGTCAAGTGGTATAGATATCCAGGCCAGTGTAGACTTCATCAGCCATTTATTATGTAAAGGCTTGTGGTGTAAAGCAGAAGAGATACAAGGTGTGGTTAAGTTACACTTCAAGTCTACAGGCTTGTTTGTGATGGTGTTTAATCTGCTGACTGCTCATAGTCAGCAGAATAGAATTTTGCTTATTGCTTCTAGTCTTGGCAATAAATTATATTTTGAAATCAATAACTCATTACTACTTATATCATGAGCAGCTACCTAAGTGACAAGCAGACATTGCTTCTGGGTGAGAGTGGGAGGACAGAAAATAGCTCACCATTGCAGTATCTGGAAAAGAAATCCAAAAGAGATTTGAAGGTTTACTATATGCCAGTGATTTTTTTTATTCCCCTCCCCCTTTTCACAGAGAGGTTACATACAAAGGGAAGAATACTACTTAAGCATATTATTTCACTTGATATGCAATCACAGTAGTAGGAAAAGGCACAGACAAAGTGAGATGAGGTTTGTAACCCTGGCATTTCTATCTTCTCCCTGATGCTTTAGCTTTGCCTTAAGACAGCAGACTTCCTTGCGCAATGGTGACAGCAGAGCTTACTTTGAGTACCAAAGACTATAACTGCCATTCCTAGTTCAGGTAAAGAAAACATTGCCTTCAAATGTCCAAGTACTTTCTAGTGTTTTTTGTCCCCACTTCTAGCAGATCTTGAGCCAGGTTTTTAAAGTCAAGGTTAAGAGTGAAAAAAAAAAATCCATTGCTATGAGTTAAGATATGTGTCCTGATCAAATAAAACATTCAGAAATTACAGTACTGTCATCTGTAAGTAAATTGGAAGATTTTGAATAGAAGAGGATTTTCAGTGTGATGGTGAGGGACTTAAATGCGGAAAAAAATTCCCATGCTCCGGTAAGTGCTTGGGGCAGGGGGCATAGCAATTGCAGTGGGATATGAGCTTACTACATGTCAGTTCATTCATAGTCATAGTCTATGCCCACTTAACATACTTCATGCACAGTAATTTGATTGAGCTTAGTTCTCAGATGATGTAAACTATCTTGAATTTGTCATGGTCCAGGCAAATGCACAAATTGTCAGCATGATACTCTGATGTATAGAAACTGTTCTGTGGTGAATTGTTCCTATGTTGAAGTTTCTGCAGTTTTTAAAGTAGACCAGATATCTTGCTTAAAGTTTGGTTCGAGTTCAAAAATAATAGCTGAATTTGTACAGAAACTCTGTGAATTGTCTGTAAGACCAGAAATTGTCATAACTGACATAACTGTCAGTCTGTCAAGTCAATGATTGACATAACTGCCCTTTCTAGCTCAGTTACTTTTCCTACAGAAAGAATTCTAAGGCCAAGTCTAGTTAACATTCTAAGTTGAAGTTTTTAACATTCTTTTACTGTTGACTAGGCAAGACTTAGATTTACTCCACTTATGTTTATATTATAAAACTTATTTCTCTTTGATTAGTAAATATGATGCTTCTCAAACATAGAGCTAGATACTAGAAAAAGGAACCAATTCACTTGTAAGAAATTGATTTCTGTATGATTACTGGCGCCGTGTTTTTACCCTGAAGCAATACAAATTTTTAAATTTAAATTGAAGCTGTAGATCTCTCTTAGAAAGATGCACACTGTACTGAAACCATTTTTCTTTGAAGCACAGAAGGAACACTTAATTTGTATTTAGTATTATGAAGGCAATCCTTTGATTGCATGCTGACAAATATGAAAATATGACGGTGATTTAGGCAAAGTTCAGGGACAGGATGCTTTTATCTTTAGAGGGTCTTTGCTGCATTTATTCCATTAATAACTCTAGTATAGATAATGACATACTTTGTGTGCTTGCCTCTCTCTGTCCTTGATATAAATTTCAGGGGAAGGTATTTTGATGTTTGACTCTGCTATGAAATATGGTGGAATAATATGCTATTATTTCCATGGGTTGCATGGAACACCATGGTAAAATTCATGTTTTTAACAAATTTGTTATTTCAAACTTTTATTTGTCCCAATTTGAATATTAAACCCATTCAATTAATAATATAATTGAACAAAAGTCATTGCAAGTTATATATGAGTAATTTCAATTATGGTTTCCACTATTCAAAAGGCTACACTGACATTATTTGACCAAACTTGAACAGTGCTATTCAGTCTGAAGGAAAGGTCTAATCCTACCCACATACAGAAGGAACTGAGGGATGGAAGCACCTAACTGTGAGCTTCAGTAAAGCCTATGTGGCTTGTGATCAAACCCACCATCTACAGTTGTATTCATTCTATTTTCACTCAGTATTTATTATTAGGTATAGGTTTGCCTGTTGTATGTGAAAAGCTACTCTGTTTAGCTGAAGATTATATATTCAGAATTTCATTACATTGGACCATTTTCAGCAAATGTGTCTTCTTCACAAGCACCACTTTAGTTCACAATACCAACTTCATTTATAAGGCTTTGAGTTTTCAAATAATTTCATTGAAGTATTTCCTACTCTGAAAGGTAGGTCGAGTAAGTGTTACATTACAGACAGGGAAATGCGCTTGCCCTTGCTGGGAATAGGCTAACTCTGCAGAAGTATTTAATCCAAAACACATCACAGTGGCACAATAAGGGTTAGATCTACTAAAAAACAGTCTCAAAATATGGAGTACTTCCATATCCTGTAGAGTGTTCCTGGAAAGTTAAGATAGTCAATTCTGTTGATTCCCAGGTGAGCTTTTTAATTAAAAAATGTATTTTGGAGTATAATAGGATCTTGGTTTGTGCAGGTATATCTTCGTGATATTTCATGATTCACCTGTACGGGATTTGGAAAAGCCATTCTGCTGATAAAAAATGCTTGTCATTCAAAAAACTGTGATGAGAAACTGTGCTGAAAAAGCCATATGGAAATTATAGTAACAGATTAAAAGACATGATTACTAAACATTTTAAGACTATGATAAGAACAGGAGTTCTGCTCAACCACTTATGTCAACAGGAGCTGGTATGTTTGGTCAATGTATATTTTGTTTTGAGTTAAATCATCCCAACATAGCAACACTTCTGTGCAATAGAAAGGACATACATTCCTGGCTGCTCTTACTTGTGGAATGTTAATGAGACTTTTTTTTTTCTTCTGTCAATGCATAAGATTAATACACAAAAAAATTCAATATATCATAGACCCATCAATACTTGCCCCCATGCTACCCTCACTGTCCCTAAAATTTCTGTCAGCCACAGGCTTTCACTCTCCTTAAATTTTTATGATCATGCACCAATCAAAGCTAGAAAAAAATTTAGAACACGGGAGTTATGGTCAAGGAATGTGGTGAGCAATCGTATGCTTCCATCTTGCAAAGGTACATTAATGTTTCTATTGGTTGATTCCCAAGCTTGTTGGAGAAAACAAGGTAATATTTACTTCCATTACTCATCATGTGAAAATAATCTTCCCATAACTGACAGAGAGCTGACTACTAATAAACCCAGTAGCAGTCTGTAAATTTAAATCATTTAGGATTGTTTTCCTTTCATTTCTATAACCAAAGCAAGAGAAAAACAACCAGGGAATTTTGGAGGTCTAAACTTTGCTGAGTGCCAAGGCTGTGCTGTGTTCATGAGTTCCTCCACTTTGGTTTGTAGCTCAGCTCTGTCTTTCTTTGGGAGGTGTTTAAACTATTTATGGCCTTTCACACTATGCTGAATATCCTGCATGCAGAAAGCATCTGAAAGTCAAGGTTAAAGCACATACTACTGTTGTTTTTAACCAAAGTAAAGTTAATAATATAAGACAGAATAGTATGTGATAGAAAGCTAGAAGCTGCCATGCTGATCATGTAGCAACCTAAGTACTAGTGTGTGATACCTGAGGACTGTTTCCTCCTTCCCTGCAAAAACACTCATAAATGAATGGCACCCTATCACAATATCACTTCTTTTGGCTCAACCTTGCAATCTTCTCCCGAAGTGTAGGGATTTTTATACTTCTTCATGTTTTAGCCTCCCAGTTAATTTAGAATTTTAGAATTAATTTGCATTGGTGGAAATCTGTAGTTGGCTTCCATGGATTAATATTTTCACTTATAATTTTTAGTCTCTTAAATTGGAGGAGGTTGTATTTACAGAAACATCTCATCATGGAGTTGCATTATGGAAAAGATGACTTTTGATTATCGACAGTATTTTTTAATTAATTCTAAATAATGATTTATTTTGGAAGATGATTAACATTCAAATGTTATGAATATAGGTACAATATGGCTGTTTTGATTTGTAAGAAAATGTAAAGTGTTTTACATTTAATTGGGATATATTTTAAGTCTTTTTTTATTGATCAAAATTAAAAGCAACTTTCTTAATTTTGTAACATTCATACTAATTTGCATTAATCCTCATTTTGTTTTCCTCACAACTTTTCTGTATTCCTAAAATGGCATAAGAGGAGATTGTGTTTTGGATAAAACCTTTAATTTGGAACTACGAGACTAGATGTGCTGCTCACATCAAGACTGTAAGAGATGCTGCACTGGGTCACACCAAAGACTCATTTTTACCAGTGCCCTTTTCTGACCATTTTGTATTGTAAGAACATGTGATCCTTCACTCATTATCTCTCACAGTTTGCAGTATCTTCATAGACTTTGTAACTGTACAGGTTGCATTCACACTTTTCCACTTAAAAGAATGCTTCTTCCATTAATTTCTCCAGTTCATTGTCAAATATATTTATACTTCTGGCAGCCATATAGTTCTGTGGCAGTCAGTTTCACAGTTTGGTTGTACTTTCGGTGTGGGAAATATGCTCCCTTTAAAGGACCCTTACTCATAAGTAGGTGGATAGTTTCACTGAGGGAAATGTAGGCACTGGGAATATTGGCTGGGGAAAAAAAAATAAAATAAATGCAGTCTCATTTAACTAGATCAGTCTGATGTGGTTGTATTTGGGTTTAGATGTTTATGTTTCCTTCAGTGAGTTTTTGTCTATTCCTGACACATTGTGTACAGCTCATGTAAGAGAAAACCGATGTGGTGAAAAACAGTCAAGAAGTTGTTTCTCTCCCTAAGTTATGTTTTAAAGTGCATTTCCTCCTAATAAATTTTTTAGTAATTCCAGTTACAAATCAGAATCAATAAATAATGCTAGGCACAAAATACTGGTCATATTCCATTTTTTTGGCAGATGGAAGTGAAGCAAATGCTCAGGTATGTGGGCTATCCTAAAATTGGCAATTTATTAGGAATATTACAGACATTTCAGGCACCTTTTGGTGCAACAGTCTCTGAAGTCACTTATTCCCCTATACATGTGTAAATTGGTACTATGTATAATTGACATTTGGGGGTGAAAAAAGGAATTGTAGGAGTGAGAGAATTTTCCCACTTAGATCTGTGAGGAGCTGTATCTATGTAGATAGATATGCATTTGTGTATGAAGGAGAAAAACACTCTCCTTCCTAAAGTAATAGGGTTGGAGTTTCCAATATAGAAAAATGTCTGAGAACATGAATACAGTAGCTCCATTAATATGGAAATCTGATGCCTTTCTACTAATCTGGTAGCTTTCTATAGTGATGTGACTGAATGGGTAGATGCAGGGAGAGCAGTGGATGTTGTCTACCTTGACTTCAGCCAAGCTTTTGATACTGTCTCCTGTAACATCCTCATGGGAAAGCTCAGAAGTGTGGGTTAGGACTGCAGACAGTGAGATGGGTTGAGAACTGGCAGAACAAAAGAACTCAAAGTGTTGTGATCAGTGGTGCAGAATCCATCTGACAACCTGTGAGTAATTGTGTTCCCCAGGGGTCAGTTCTGGGTCCAGTCTTATTCAACATCTTCATTGGTGACCTGGATGAAGGGATGGAGTGTACCCGCAGCAAGTTTGCTGATGATACTGAACTGGGAGATGTGGCTGACACACTGGGAGGCTGTGCTGCTATCCAGCAAGATATGGACAGACTGGAGATGGTATCCTGGGGTGCATAAAGAAGAATGTGGCCAGCAGGTCAAGGGAGGTTTTCCTCCCCATCTACTTTGCACTAGGGAGACCACATTTGGAATATTGTGTCCAGTTCTGGGCCCCAGTTCAAGAGGGACAGGGAAATACTAGAAGGAGTCCAGTGGAGGCTACGAGGATGATGAAGGGACTGGAACATCTCTTTTATGAGGAAAGGCTGAGAGCTCTGGGGCTGTTTAGCCTGGAAAAGAGAAGACTGAGAGAGGATCTTATTAATGTTTACAAATATCTGAGGGGTGGGTGTCAAGT
>JANHFX010010118.1:86798-101157 GCA_027560015.1 Chloroceryle amazona | reverse complement strand
CGAGACGTAACGGCAGCAAGGTGAAACACAGAAAGTTCCACCTCAGCATGAGGAAAAACTTCTTCACTGGGAACAGGCTGCCCAGAGAAGTTGTGGAGTCTCTTCCTCTGGACACTTTCAAGACCTGCCTGGATCTGTTCCTGTGTGGCCTGCCTTAGGTGTTCTTGCATTGGCAGGGGGGTTGGTCTCCATGATCTCCAGAGGTCCCTTCCAACCCCTACCATTTTATGATTCTATGAGTTTATGATTGTTTTTAAGGAGGAACTGTTCTCACATCTATGAACCCTTTCATCCTCTGCAATTTGATCTGATTAAAGAATCATCCTGTCTGTGTCAGGCAGAGATGATTGTTGGTCAATGACTTTCAGTGGTCAGTATTGCCACATTAAGAAGAGTTTTTAATCCATAGAAATAACTTCTCTGGCTTCTGATTGTTCAGTGAATTATTTTGAGATTATTATTTGCTTTTCTGGAACCTGTACTAAGGTTCTGCCCTGTGTGTGTGGCTTCTAGGAGTGCATGAGATAGGATCTTGGTGATACTCTTTAGTTTTCTGTTCCTCACTAATCTGTTGCATCAACAGGAAATGGCAGTGACCAGTTTTATTCAAGTCGTGCGTGGACCCGTTTCTGAGGGGTTTTTGTATAATTCATTTTGTTGTAATTGTTGGTCTTACGTTGTTGGTTGGTAGCATGTAGGATGGTGTGTTCTCCCTTTAAAACATGCTATGTTTTACGTTCAGTATGAGCTGCATTCTTTTTGCTCTTTGTAATAGATAACACGTTATTTGGATGCATAATTCTGGTTTATTTTTAGTATTTGTGTGGATGCATTTCAGCTGTGGGGTGATTTGGCCATCTATGGATATGTTTTCTTTGCCTGAATGATTTACAATCATATTGCCAAAAAATATCAATTGAGAGATGAGAAAATGATTCAAAATTGTATACAACAAGGAATGTCCATACTTTTTTCTGTTATCATGTTCAAAACTCGCTTTAGAGAATATTTTGACAGTCGCTTTCTAGCTACTCAAATTTGGTTTCAAGTATCTATAATGGTCAGCTTCACACAGGTATAAAACAGAAAGTCACCACATGCTTTTGGGTGCTTCCCTGGGTCATTTCATTGGAATAAAATAGTGAATAATTTTATTTTTCCCATCAAAAATAATCTGGGTTAGGAATCTAGCTATAGGCATCTCATTTGAAAAAAATTTGGCCTGTTTGCTTTTGATTATTTTTGTCATTTTATATTGCTGAGATATTTATATCAGTCATGTGATGTTGTGCTCTTGACATTCCTGGATATCACCTTCCTTCTGCAGCTTCCTCTGTGTGTGAAGAGCCAAAAATGGGCCATCAGGCAGGCTGAAGTGCATGCAAATTCTTCTGTGGCAAGGGAAAAGAGTAAGATACAGCAAGGATTCTCTTGGGGATCAGCTGTTAGTAATACTTGTTTAAACCTTGATTCAGCAAAGCTCTTAAACAAGGACTTATTTTTAGAGATGGTGAGAGTCCAATCTCTCATCTTTAAAACTCTTCAATGTCTTTTTAACTACTAATGGGACAGTTCAAATACATGGAGTTCAGTATATGCTTAAAAGCCTTGCTGTATATGAGAATTTTGCTTAGTGTTTTACTTAATCATGGACTTTGCTTGTGATCCTTGGAGAAAGGAAGAGGAACAGTGTGGGAATATGTGCATGGCAATGCACAAAGTATATGGTTGAAGTAATTGAATACTTCTCCATCTGAGTGCCTTCATTAGAGACTTTTTTGTCTAATGCCCAATAGCTCGGTGTAACCTAGAGTTGTTCCTTATTGTGTGTTCTTCCAGTTGCCTTTTCTTGCTACCTAACTTGAAAGAACTTTTCTATCTTAAATGTTGTCAATCAAAGACTCAGTAGGCACTTTGTTTGAATCTGGAAAGTGCTATAAAATGCAAAGAACTTTGACAAATCAGATGATGAATATTTGGAGCTTAGAATAAGTGAAAAATGTTGGCCTTAATTTCTGTAGCTCAGTTTTTTAAGAGTTGATTTGTTCATTCACAGCTGGTATTTGTCTCATGCAGTTTCAATGTGTGTTTATGTTGTTTTTTTTCTGTGCAGATAATTTACTTTTCTCCTGAACTCTTGCTTAAAAAGATGTGGTCTCGTATCTGAGACCTTGGAGAGTTTCCATGAGGATATTCTGATAAAAAAAAAAAAAAGTCCGGTCTCTTCAGGTTGACATTTCTCCCTTTTCATCTAAGAGCTCTTCATTCTCAGTTGGGAGCTTTTGCACTCAGTCATATTGCTGTTGCATGAACAGTTTGTAAACAAATATAACCTGACAGAGCTTCTCACACTGATCTTTTAAGTAGACCTCAAAGGGAGTAGGAGAGGAAACAGTGTCTATGAACAATTCTTTCTTCATTTTCACAGCATTTGTGGTAGCTACCGAGACACAGCAGTCATTTTCAGAGCATCAGGGCCTTCAAAAGAGACAATAAACTCCTCTGAACTTGAGATACTTGCCTGTAGATAGAGAAAGCCAATGCACAGAAGTAATTGCTTGGGTAGCACAATAGCTGTCTGCTTTTGGTCTACTGGCTGTGTTGCACTCTCCCTCTGCATCCTTCTGTAGTGCTGGTGTAGACAAGGTCTTATCCTGATTCTCCAGTAGGGGAAGCAGGAAGAGCCACAGCTGCAACATACAGATTAGTAGAGCATCCTTCTGTATTGCAAGCTGTTGCCTAAGAACTTCTTACTTTGTGACCCATGGTGTTCAGTTCATTTTTAAGCACAGACATTTAAACTTACTTTGTCATCAGCACCAAATTATTTTTACCTTTGAAAGGAGAAGGCTGCTTAGATCCCTTAAAGAGACAGATGCCTCATGTTAAAGGACAACAGATCTCTGGGTTGGAACAAGAACATTGTTGTCTGAGGTATGACCGCCAATGTGCTTTTCTCTTCACTTGTCCCAGATGAAGAGTTTTTCCCATATATCCTGACATTTATATTCAAGTTAGCTAGCTGTGCTTCGAATCTTATCCTTATTTTTAGTCTACAAACCAAGCTCTATTGCTTATAGGTACTAAGGAAACACGTGTCAACAGCAAAAGACTGACTAGCAGCCAGCAAAGTTATCTGTTTGGTACTGCTGTAATCCCTTTCAAGAGTAAAAAGCACGCTTGCAATTTTCAGTGGAGGTATACAGAGTATTGTGACTTCCCAGACTCTTACTGATTGCTTATCATCTTTCTTCTGTCCTTTAGCAGACATCACAAATGCTTGGGAAATAGCTTCCTTGTTTTTTTCCTTGCATCCTTTTTTGGGCTCCTGAGCTGTCACTAGTGGTGATACTGTATTGAAATAAGCTTGGTTTTGCTACCTTGCTGTGATGTTCCAGAATTTTATATTGGCTTTTGAAATATTTTTTTGAAGTAGTAAAACAAGACATTTTAACGTTCCTATACTTCATTCTTCTCCAACTTGTTTTAGTATAATACAAAATTTTAAATCGGATGCTCTCAATGCAATTTTGATACTGCCATCATTCAAATATTATCAGAGACTGTAGTGAGCCTATTATATAAAGAACATGAAGAATACCAAGAAAGAAGGCAGTGCTATTTAACTTGCTTGTCTTTCTGTATGAAGATTTCATATCTCAGTTGCTTCCATATAAGATGCCAATAGAAAAGTCCCTCTGTCCTTTAGGTGCTACCTGGATCTTTTTTTAAGAAAATGGTTTAGAAAATATTTGAGAAGTTGATTGGGCTTTTTTTATTTTTTTTCAGTTTCACTGGTATCTGGGTCTTACCTGTTTGTGTGTTTAGGGAGAAGATGAGGAGAACATAAGGGAAACTCAGTATATAAACATTTTTCTTACTACAATTTAAGTGTCAAAATAAGTTCTACATAGTAAGCAGGAAACAAAAAGGAAGCATATGTTAAAATTCCATCTGAGTTCTGTTGCAGAGTGTATTAATTTTTATTATTTAAAGGTTTTCTCTGCATGGCAGGAACTACTCCCCTTGTTTGTATCATTTTTATAACCTGTGAAGTTGACTGACATAAATATGTGCATACTTCACTGACCTAGAATGGGTTATTCAAATCACTAAAATAACCCTGCTTTAGCACAGCAAGGTGTTAGGACTCTCAATTTTTTTCCAAGAGGTCCTTAAGAATTGCAAGGAAAATGTGTCTATGTGATACCACTATAGTGTTTGGTGTAGTTTGATGCAGCAACATTTAAACAAATACTCATTAACAAAACTGAGTTGTCTAGTATTAAAGTGACACATCTGTTCTTACTGAATGTCCCAAAGTTTCACTTAATTCTGCTGATAAGAGGCACTTATTTGTCATACTGTATGCCAGAACACTTTTAAATGATTTGAAAATAGGGTTGGCAGAATGGCCATAAGAGGGGTGAATTAGTTCTGTGTACAGCAGCATCAAGTTGGCCCAGCACACTTCTTCGGACCCAGAAGGATTCTGAGTCACTGCAATCTGTTCTGTGGGAGATAAAAGGCAGCATGACCTGGCTCTTGGACACATTTTAAGCAGTCGTGAGAAAACAAGCTTGTGGGCTAAGTGATGTTATGGTTCTCCATGCTATTCCTGGCCTTGTGGGCTGTGGTGCTGCAGCAGATGGTTCTTGTCCAGTTGGGTGGATTTGAAAGATCAGAACAATGTAAGCACAGGAAAGGCACTCAGTTGAGGAGGAGAGGGAAAAGAATGAAGAGGGATAAACAGGCCATGATTATTTTCTCATTTTCTTTGATGTTTTTCCTTTCTGTCTTTAAATTTTGTATAAATATGTAAAAATATCTTAACAAGTAAACAGTAAGACCATTTTGGCTGGGGAAGAGCACACCAAAGACCTACCGTTAATGTTTCCATACTCACCTAATGTTCTGACTTTCTATTTGTATTTACTTGGAGAATTTTCAGTTGTGTTCATAAACTCTTCATCCACAAACTTATGAAATGTGTTAGTAATGAAAATGAATTAATATTAGCTTTGTAGTGTCAGAGAACACAAATTGGAAGCCAGAAAAATATCCCAGAACTTCTTAAACATCCCTGAATTAAATGCAATTTTTTTGGTGTTTGAATGCAAGACTTTTTACAACTTCTTAGGACTTAAGTGTGTAAGGAATACAAAATCTAACTTCCAAAATACTTTATATTAATTTTATAATCTATTATGAAAAAAGTAGTAATTTTATTTCTGATGCTTGCTATAAAATTCTTGACTAGTGGGCCAGACATATTTCAAAATATTACTTTTTGCAGCCAGAGACATAGCTCTAGTTTGCAGCATTCATCTTTTGCACTGCACATATTTTCTGTTCATGGAACAGCTATTTTTACCTTGTTTAGATAGAGTTTGGTGGGGGGAGAGGTATATTTTGATCTTTTTAGATAGTTTGGGATTTTAAAGAGGGTGTTCTAGTTTGCCAACAGTGCTTGCTGTGTAATTATTGTCTTTGATATCCTGGAAGCATTCAGTAATGTTTTGATTCCTTTAGAGAATGTCCATGTTCCAAAGAATATAAGCTTGAGAAATAAAGATAAAATCTATGCTAAGTCTAGTCAGGTGCTTCATTATTATTTTTATTATGTTTTATTTATTTATTAGCTGCAGGTACTCTACTGTCTGCAGACTTTTTCACTGCTCTGCATCTGACACAACTCAGTTACATTGCTGTTCACGTTTAAATGGTCTATTACTAGTCTGCTGCCAGGCACTAATAAAAATTTATTAACCTTTTGGTCAAATTTTATTATTTTTCTCATTTTCTTTCTAGACAGTTTATGGTTTCATAGGATTCTTCAATTCACCGTCATTATGCACTGTCAATAAGCTTTAGTATCTTGTCTTCTTGGCTCCATGCCAAGCAGAAGTCTCAGCTGTCCTTTGTGTGGCAGATACATAGCACTGGGACTCCTAATACAGCTCTAAATGTGGGGAAATGGGACAAAATTTGTTTGACGTAGTGCAGTTTTTTATATATAAATTTAACCATAAGAATAAGAGATATATTTGCCAACAAAACATCATTTGTATAAACTTATTCTTACTCTTTTAAACCTTTTGAATTTGTGTGTTCAAACATCTGGAAGGGAAAAGAAAATTAGGACTTTATATGGTCATATCACAGTGAGTAAGGTAAAATGTTGAGAGACGTAGGTAAGAAAGATTATTGTGTTTACAACATATAGTTCATTATACATTATATATATGGGAAAAGTTTTTAGTAAACATTTCTAAATTTTCCATGATTAGAAATTACTATAATTTACCGCTTCCCAGTATTTGGTCTAGAGAGAGACAGGTTATCTTTGCCTTCAGAGCAAACCAACCGTCTGCACCTTTTTCTGTTGTTACCTGCCTGAATGTCTAACTTTTGGTCAGTTAACTGACTGAGAGCTTGGAGGTATTCACTCCTTTATAAGGAATTTGCTGAGTAGATGATAAGCACTAATAAATCCCCATGTTTTCCAAGACAAGGAAAACCCAGAATCATGTCACAGCTCCTCAGCAACTCATCTCATTCCCTTTCTGGGGTCACAAGATGAGCAAGATTCAGGTGCTGCCAGAGCCCTTTTTGTAGGTGAATCTATTTTAGGAGACAATTTCTGTGTAGAAATGACAATTTTCCTTAACTTCTCCAAGGCACAGACTCAGAAAAGAAAAAGTTTGAGCTGATGTCAGTTCCTAAAAAGAAGTGTTGTTTTCCTTCTGCCTTTTCCATTACCTTGTTGAGCTTATTCCAACATACTGGGGATGAGGATGGGGATGGGTAGGAAGAATTGGAAAAAATTGCTTGCAAGTCAGAAGTGTTTACTCACCTGGGTGGGACTGCTTACAACTGATAATCAAAGACTTGATGAAATAACTTGACAGTTTGAGGATTTGAATTTCTACTTTCAGCTTTCCATCTGTAAAACTCGGAAAATAATATTTAGCTCACAGGGATATATAACATTTCCTTCTTTAATATTTCTCTTGTCATATGGTATTCTTGCACAAAAGCCTTCTAGAATCCAACAATTCTTTTTGAGAGAGAGATCTGGTGTCCTTATTGTGTTTTATATCTATCTAGAGCTTATTTATGCCTATATAAGTAATGCCCAAAGTAGATATGACCTTAAAATGAAAGAAAGAAAGAAATAGAGCAGTTTATTTACATAAACCAAATTTCCTGAACTCACAGTGCTTATGGATGTTCATGTTCATGCTTATGAAAAAGGAAAAAAAATACCCAAGATGTGAATTTTAATGTTATTGAAGACATATTTAGAATGTTTTTCCTTCTAATTATTCTATATGATTCTAAGTATTCTGTTAGCTGAATAGTAAATCCTATAACTGAGTATGAGGATGGTAAATGTTACTATATTTTTTTATAAGCCATGCTATCAGAGAATGTCATTATGATGATTTGCAATTGGTAGTGGTATCTTTGAACTATCATGAATCATAAAATCTCTGCTTACATTGAACCTTTTTCAGATTAAGGTGGATCTGAAAGACAGGCAGTAGTATGGTATTCTTGTAACACCTTGGTACCACTGGCAGAATAACATTTCTTTTAACCTCTGGATTGTATTCCAAAATACGGGCTGGAATGAGAGCTTTTAGTGGGCTTCTGAAATGAATGGGAAACACTGGAGATAAATGAGTATCTGTAATGGAAGGTGTTCTTATACAGTAATGCCTCATGTAATGCCTCTTGCAATTTTGAATAAAGAGAACTAATCTGAAACTAATAATGATCTGAACTTTCTGCTTCAAGTTCTACATCTTTCCCTCTGTCTTGACACATTCCTAATGAAACATGTCTGCCTTTTGCTGCTGTTGCCTCAATCAGTCATTATTTCTTTACGTATTCCTACATTCCTGGCCTTTCTTATGAAATTTATTAGGGAGGAGAGAAAACATTGAAAAAGTCAAACAACTGTGTAGTCCTCATAGCTCTTTTTACTTCCATTTCTACATCTACAGCTATGGTCACCATATGTTTGTGGAAGGCTTCAGTCCTGCAGCACTGGTCTTTGTATGTGAGTTACTTGCACAACTCTTACTGCTACAGTGAAGTTTGAATAGCAAATGAAGCAAACTGAGCTCATGGCCATTGAAGTCAAAGAAAATTTGGCCCCCTTGTTCCATTTGGCCAGTCAAAGTAGAGAAGGTTATCCTTTGCCCCTGGAGTCTGGAGTAAATTTTTTCCTGAAGATAAGCCAAAATCTCATTCTTCATCCTAGCTACAGCTGGCTAGTCGGTTGTGACTTAGAGCCAAGGGTGGGCTGGCAGCTCTCCAAGTCAAAGCTCTGCCCTGCACATGTATTTTAGACAAGTTCAGTCAGACATTTGCAATGACTTTGAACTTAAATCAGGAAGGGACAGGGCTTTCTGAAAAAAATGGATCAAGAAGATTGTCATAACTGTACAGTTGCAATATAGTGGTATGATGCCTACAATTTAATTATTGTAATCTGTAGCAACAAACTTTAAGATAATTCATCTTTTGTTTGAAGGCTAATGTCAAAAAATCAGTCTCTCCATCACCAGAACAGAACAAAGCAAATGTTCCAAAACCCAGCGGATAATGAAGTTACTTAAAATTAATTGTCACACAATTATATGTGGGGTAGTTTTGCAGTACAGACAACTCTGAAAAGTGGAGAACTCCTATAGGTGAAGAAGAGCGGTGACATGAGTGCTGTCAGACATCTCACCTGTGTATGCCTGTAGGGCAAGTTTCAAAAGCTCAGGGGCCACTATGTCCATTTGCTTGTTAGCAGTACATAGAAGCTGACCTAACTGCTTACTTTCCATTAAAATATGTGCCTATGTCCTTAACTCTAAATAGTGTCAGTATGTTGTTTTGGTCTGTCAGACCAGGTTCTGAGGTTAGCAATAATCTTAATGAACTGCAGCTTTGTAGATGTTGAGGGAGAGAGCTGCTGTCCAGACTCCTGCCCCTCTATTACCTCGAAGGTCAGTCCTAAGGAATGACCCACTGTTAGTTTTACAAAGGGACCAACTTCTTACCTGCCATTCTATAGCTGCAAAAATTTACTGTGTTCAGTTTTGGGCACTTCAATACAGAAAGGACAATATGGTGCTGGAGCCAGTCCAAAGGAGGACAACAAGGCTGGTGAAGGGTTTGGAAAAGACACCCTATGAGCAGCAACTGAGGGAGCTGGGGCTCTTTAGTCTGGGGAAGAGGAGTCTCAGGAGAGACCTTATTGCTCTCTACAAATACATGAAAGAAAGTTTTAGCGAGAGCAGGATTAGTCTCTTCTCACTGGTGACAGATGACAGTACAAGGGGAAATGGCCTCAAGTTGCACCAGGCAAGATTTAGGTTGGATATCAGGAAAAACTTCTTTACAGAACAGGTTGTTAAGCACTGGAACGGTCTCCCTAGGGAAGTGGTAGAGTCATCATCCCTGAATGTGTTGAAAAATCATTTGGATGTGATGCTCAGGGATGTGGTTTAGTGGTGGGTTGTTAGAGTTAGGGTAGCAGGGTTAGGTTGAGGTTGGACTTGATGATCTTGAAGGTCTTTTCCAACCTGAGCAATTCTGTGATTCTGTGATTTGTACTAGTCTAATGAATTTGTTAAATTGTCATTTCATGGATTTGTAATAACAAAGGTACTCTAATGCATTCTTAATTTGTTGGTGAAAGCTAGTGATTAATTTGAGATTATCTTTTGTGACATGATGAAGTTAGGATAGGAATACTCAGACATTAATTATTGAAGAAGATTTTACCAATAAGATGTTTGCTGGATGTGTTATACTGCAGATGTATGATACTGAAAATAAAATTCCCCTTTCTTTAACTCCAAAATAGGTAAACTGTACCTAAATCACTTGCCATGTAGTCCTTAAGTGTAAGCTGCAGATGATGTCTCCAAAGCAAATCTCAATATTTTTCTTGTGAACTGTGTTTAGTATTGGAGGAAACCTCCTTATCTGAATTAAAACAGAGGTGCAAATTGCTTGTTCCCTATATTTTCCTATGGTACATTTTTAAGAAGCAGATACCTTTTAATAACCTTGTGTACAAAAATGCAGTAGTTCAAGGTTTATTTAATGGGCATCTGACATTATAGAGCTATAAAACTGAATAGATTATATAGTTCTCTTTTATAGTACAAGATTAGTTGCAAATGCCCTTTTATTGCAAGTACTGATTGTAGATTTTTCTTAAGGGGTTACAACCTTGTTGATTCTCTTTGTTTTCACCATGACTTTTCTGTTGTTGCTAGTTGGCTGTTGGTGCAGGTGTATGTTGTTGGTTTTCAACAGTCATCTGAGGAACGATACTGTGTTTTTCTTGATTTGTACATGAGGAGTCATAGTGCACATACATTGGCAAGGGATTCAGGAAGTGAGTGTGAATGTCAAATACAAAGATTTTCTCTTGTGCAAAAATCACCTGCTGTCCAGTAGGGCAGACATATAAAAAGCATTCAAGTATGAGCAATATGGCTAAATCACTGACAGAGAATTTAAAGTGTTTTCTGAACTGAAAACTAGTCTACTGGATAGCCAGAAAGCTGAGCCATCCCCAGGTGGACTTGAATGCATCCAACCTAAATATGAAAAATAAAGTTAGCTTCCAAAATAAATAATTAGGAGTAGACATTTGTAGTAGACAAAGCTAAGTATGTTTTCCCTCTTCTACTTTCATATCAATAGATTATAGAAGTTATTTAGTTTATACTGAAAATGTTGGAATGTGATAGTCAAGCAGAGCTGTCACACCTGTGTTATGCTTTCCTGGTTGTCTAGACATTCCAGGCTCCCTTCATTCCTGCGGATCTGAATCTATCACCTGTGCTTAAAATGTATGTCTGTTGAAAAAAGTAAATACTCCTCCAAATGGTGTGTCATGTTCATGCTCTTCTAACTTCAAACAGGTCTTTAATTCTTCTAGGTTATGTGAAGTATATTGGTGTCAAAATAGAAAGATTACTTTTGAGGAACCAGGTGTTCATTCTCTGACTTTTTTTTTTTTTTTTCTCTATGGACCTACCCATACATCTTCTGCTCTTTTCAAATACATCACAGTGAGGAAGTCTGTATTTTTTGACTGTGGTACTGCAAATTTTTTAAACATATATATGAAGGATGCTATCCAATTTGCAGTGGTGATTGCTCATTTCTATGTTATTTGCAATATGGATTGCAACAGCCAATTCAATTTCCTTGCCTTGAAAATTAATTTTATTCTGTCTTCAAAATACTTTGTACTTGAGATGCTGATGCCATAGTTCACTCCTCTTTTCCATACCTCAGTCATCTGTCATCTTTCCAAAGTTTCAAAACTCTCGAGAGTACAGTGCATATCAGATGTGAGAGAAGTGCTTAGTTAGACTGACCCGATTGGGAAAATTCCCTTCTTCTTTTCTTCTCCTCCCCTTTCACCCAAAATGATTCCTTCTGGAATCATCCAATAATTCCGTAGCTCAGTGGCTCAGAGTGCTGTATTGTTGGATCTTAATCATATATGAATAGCTCCAGAAAGGATCAGAGCTCTCTTTGTTTATTAGAAGCTTCTAGACCAAAACCAGTGACAGCAGCCATAAAAGAAGTATGTAAAACTCTATTTGGTCATTCAGTTAACTGTGTCACTCTAGGCTTGACCTCCACTTCTTTGAACAAACTTCCTTCTGCAGCAAGGATTATGGTCCTAAAATATGTTCATGCTAGCAATGGTACAGAAAGGGAATCTTTTTATTTCTGTTTGTTGTGCTTCTACTAAATTTTCTCCTCACAATTTCTGGCTTCTGAATCTCCTTAGATTTAAGTATGAAATAGAATTCAAAATGTTCCAGATTTATCTGTATCAGAGAGAGGCATGGTCTACATCACCTGTCTTGCATTCTTTACTGGTTTTAAGATGAATAAATAAATAAATGACTGCTGTTAACTGAGAGGTGGTGTTGCCTTTTACTCTCCCCTCTGATTTGGAAGGGTGCCTATTTTGAGGTTAGTAGCATGCAGCCAAGCCCAGTACACTATGGAGAGGTCTGAACGGTAGCTCTTTCTGCCAGTATAAAAAAATAGCTTTAAATTATGTTTGAAAGGGAAATGAGTAAATAAATTCATTAGTACTATTCCCTCAGAAAGTATACTTATAAGAAGAAATATAACAGCTTTTTGAATTGTGCCTGTTACATTGTTTTTTCCAACAAACGTGTCCTGGTTTACTCTCTCCCTTCTCACTTTTCCATGCAGTCAATCATTCACTTCTTTATATTGATCAGTTTGAACAGGTCTTGAAACATGAACTTGAGTCTAACTTGGAGTGGTGAAAATGCACTATGAACAAGTATGTGCCAATATCAGATTGACACCAGTTAGGACTGGTAATAATAGGTAGATAATCTGTTCATGAAAAAAAAATATTTGACCAAGTGTTTTTACACCTTTATAGCTGATCAAGATGTTGGGAGTGTGTAATGAGGCCAAACAATAGTGGATATGAAATTAAGAAGATATTGTATTTCTCCTCTTGCTTCAGTTGGGCATTTTTGTGCAGCCATTCTAAGGATAATGTTACTTTACCTTATATATGATATAAATTGAGATGTTTCTTGTGTGTAGCTAATTTATAGCTGATAGCTAAAGTGTAGTCTTGTATCTTTTTTTCAGTTTTATCAAGCCTGGGTAAATTGCATAACTGATAATGAATTTACTGTCATCTCTGAATGTTTGTAGTGAAAGAAAGATAAAAAATGAGAACTTGAATGTCTTCCAGGGTATTTGTTCACAAACATAAGTGCTGTTACTTATTGGGTTATCTGTTTGTTACTACCATGCTTTAAAATGTCATCCCCTGAAGAAGGAAAACCACATGACTTAGTTGTTCAATTATATACAGTGGATAATGAAAAGCAAGTAATTGAACTGTTCATGTTTAGCCTTTAGGTTTTAAAGGTTATTGTACAAAGTAAATGACTGAGTGTGTTCACAGAAATAAGGACTGGTTTATATATGACTTGTGAATGCATAGGCTATATTAGTAGAACAATATAACTTGAAATATAATTTCATTGTTGTTTTATCTTCATATACTGTATCCATAAATACAGACAAGGGAAGGAACTTAGTGTTTTAACTAGCATGGTAAAATACACAAAATTCACATATGTTAACCTTTCATTAAAAAATGTAATTTACAAATCCTACTAGAAGCATTATGCTGATGCATGTGTTTGGTATACAGTAAGCTCTCCCATCTCCTGCAAGAATATCTGAAGATCCAATCAGAATAACAGTCAGTGAATTTTTATAGGATCCAGTTGTACTTGTTTGTCCTGAATTTTTCTGTAATCTAAACCCAGATTATTGCATTTATACCTTAATTTTACTGATGGATCCTGTTAATACATTTTAACTCTTATAAAGGGAACAAATGAACCATTCATTTTTTGTTTTCTGAACCAAATATTACTATTTCACCTTGATTTTCCTGACCATTGTCCACTTTTCAGTATACTCTGTTTTAAGGATGGTCAAGTCCATTTGCAGATTTGTGCTTTCTGGTTGGCAAGCATCAAGCTGATACACACTACCAGCTGGGCAGGAATTTTTTCTTTCTACATAATTTCTGCTGTGATGGATCAGACATTTTTAGAAGCAGGATGGCTTATTGCTTATAAGCCATCTAAAGGTATTCTGTGTAGTTGGTCTCTTCACAACTCTCTGTACTTCCCCTTTCTAATTCTTGCTGCACTGCCTGTGGTCTGACTGACATGATGATGTCAGTCCTTTCTATTAACCTGTCTGCAGCTGGCCTTGTAAAACAGTGTGGCTGGTGGCACACTTCACTGAATGTTGAGTAAACTGCTGTACAACGTACAAGTACTTCTTTACTCAAAGTCTGAGAAATTGATTCTTTTCCAAAAGTGTTTTGCAGTAGGCAGCATAGTATCTTTTCCAACATTTCTGGAGCAATGTATAAAACACCTTATTTGTTGGTCTGATTAAAAGAAATTTTTAAAAAAACCTGTTAGTGCTTCATCTTGTAATGAGGTCATTTCATCTTTGAGAGGGCAACTGGAAATGTTCCATTAGTAAGACTGCAAATTTTAGCTATTATCAAGTAGACTTTTTTTTCTTTAAGACACTTAAGCATCTGTGAATTATTAGCAACAAACCATTAGTACACTAATTATAAACCAATATTTTTCCAGTTATGAAAGCAAGCATAAATCATTGCTTTGCAAATTCTAGTCTGTTCAATAACCCTGACATGGACCATGCTAAACACTGAAATAAAAAAAATTATAGAAGAAACTGATTTCAGCTCTCACTATATATATATATA
>JANHFX010010118.1:71346-86765 GCA_027560015.1 Chloroceryle amazona | reverse complement strand
TTTTCAACTCCATGACCTCTTTGAAATGGTTTCTTCTTTTTCTTTGAAACTGGACCAAACTCAAAAACTTATGTTCATGAGCTGGAGACTGAGGAATATTCTGTAGCCTGTTGTTAGTTATCTGCTCCTCATGCCACCTGCTACCTAAAAGGCATGACAAAATAATAATAATACTGAACTAAAATATTAAATTGAAGTGCTACTTTCAGAGTATAGAAAAAAAGCAACTCAGATTTATTTATGGTGCTTATGGCTGAAAGGTACTCTATTCATTGTTTTATTGTCGTTGTACCATTTGGAGCTGTGCAGGCTGTGGTAGAATAGCACCAGATCTTATACCATACACGTTGGCGTAGAAATGGCAGAATAGTTTAATCATATTAAATCTTTCAATCCCTGCCCTACAAATGACTATTTGATCTTGATTAATTTCTCATTCAGGTAACCCTCAACCTCATAAAATACAGAACTCATACTGAAACCTTCACTTTATAATGCCAGGGAAAAATTTACCATTTTCAGGTACACAGTTAACTTGTATCAAATTTAAAGTTAATGCTTTAAAAGAATCAATTTCATAGTGAAATGCATCTAGTCAAACAAGTCATTTAAACAACATCTTACTTATGTGTAGCAGACTGTTTTACAAGCAAGTGAGAGTTTTACAAGCCCATGCTTCAGACAGGATAATTGGTTGTTTTTTATATACAATTTTGGGAGTTAAACTCATTAACTTCTATATACAGAAGCTTTCCTGGTCTGGTATGGGGTACTTAGTTAAGCTCTTTTTATCTGTAGTCATATTTAATAGTTCATTACCAAGAAGAGATAAAATGGTCCAAATTTTTACTGTGTTCTCAAAAAGCTACTGTAACCTTTTAACTTGTCACTAGTGGCCAGCAAACTTGTCATATGGTGATGTAATGTCAAGGAAACTCAATTAGTAATTGCAAATGTGCAGAATTAAGACTCATCTTAAGCACCAAACCCCAAAAATTTAAAGAGGTGATTATATCTTCATTAGACCACAGTTTTTAATACATAGATTATTCTGTGAGTGGAGAGTACTTAGAAAACTCTGCTGCTTTAATGTATTTTCATCAACTGATATTAATCTTCTCATCCTATTAAAAAATGAATGTCAGCCATATATTTATTATATCCAGTTTCCTTTCCGGTGAGAAGCTTACCAGTGTAATTCTAGAACCTGTTGGGAAAACTGTGAGTCAGATTCAGAGGTCGAGGGAAGCTGTTGCTTGTCAGCTTGCAGAAGGCAGGCTTACCTTTCTGCTGGAATCACTTGGCAAATACCTGTTGTTATTTTTTTTCATTGATACAAGCATGAGAACTGGGGCATCACCAGGACATAATCTTCCTGCCTTCAAGTGCTTTTCTTCAGAAATGAGCTTTTCTTCTTTTCAGTGACACTGTAAAGGTACTCCGCAGTCACTACACAAAGGCAAACCTTAATTCACTGAATCAAAGTAACAAGACCTTTATTACAGATCCTCTTTTAAGCATCTTCATTATTATTATCAGGAACCCTTCTTCAAGAAGGCGATAAATTTTATAGATGCTTTCTGTCTGCCCTAGAATTTGGGCATCCTTTGCAGAGGAGTGTGGTTTCTGAAGATATATGAAGATTATGAAGATATAATCACCTCTTTAAATTTTTGGGGTTTGCTGCTTAAGGTGAGCCATAATTCTGCACATTTGCAAGAGTGCAGAGGAGTGTGGTGTGGTGTCAGGTCTTAGGCTGGACTTGATGATCTCAAAGCTCTATTCCAGCCGCTATGATAATTCTGTGTAATTCTTAAGGTAGGGAATGGTTTTGTTTTTCATATAAAGGTTGATATCAGTTCCTGAGATATCAGTGGATCTTCCCTCTTTTATGTATATGCAACTCTTGATCCAGTACCTATTATTTCATCTTTTTCCTTGAAGTATGGATCGGGATAATGTAGGGCAAGTGGTATCTTGATGCTATAAGTGAAGAATACTCATTACTCTTTTGCTTGTCCCTTCCCATGGGACCTTTTTGCTACAAGACTTCTCAAACAGGTAGAACTCCCTGCTGCAACCTACACTAATGGAAGGAGTAACAGTGGAGCTTGGAGAAAGGGAGATTCTAGCCTATTACCTTAAAGTTCAAGAATCAAAAGAACCATAACATTCTTCAGCATCTCTTTGAATTCACCTATCAAAATGAATTCACCTTCTCAAAATCATTCTGTCATCCCTGGCTTTTCTAGCATGATTGCTGCAAACTACTGCATTAGTTCAATAATATTTTCTCCTAATACTGGAAATAATTCTGTCACCTGGCTTAAAACATCCTCTGTCAGTGTAAAGTGCTCCCCCTTTTTGCATCTAGGATTGTTCAAACATTGCCTATGACATTAAAGGTAGTAGCAAACTGGTTTTGCACATGATCCTGCTCCATATAACCCCGTGTACAGGACTGTGTCTAATTGGAGCTGTGTAATTTTCCTCTTGGTATCCTTGTGCTTTCTGAAGGAATCTGGAAGCTGTGAGGGTCCTTACTCAAGCAGGGTCCTAGTCACAGAGCATGAAGGGGTTCTGACATATTTCTAGGTCAAGAGTTATTAAATATCAAGAAATGGAGATTAGTCTGGAGCTTCCTGGAATACTAGTCTAAAGCATTGGCTTGCTGTGAGTTTGGAAATATTGCCAGTTCCAGAGGCCAGGACATAGAAAATCCAAAGCACAGATTTGCCACCTCTCACCATAAGGCAAGGAGGAAAACTTCAGAAACTGCTCCTGCAGAAGTCCCTGGCAGTGGAGGATCTGTGGAGTGTTCTGGCAGCCAGGAACTAAAGCTGGCAGCGGCAGTGTCTCTGGGAACACTTTTTGCTTTAGAAATATTTTGTGTTGACTTTTTCCAAAATGTGTTTATTTCACATTTTCTGCTTTCAAATGGGAAAAGGTTAATAATAGTTAGTTCTAGATTTCCATTGCATCTGTGTGGACTTTGCATAACTAATAGTGCTCCTATTAGCAAAGGACCTTCAGGGAGGTTTAAACCATCCTATCTTTATACATTCTGCTCTGTACCTGCTGCAGAACAAGTAGAATAGGCACAGATGCTGTCTGATCTTCTGTGCATAAGAGAGGACACATCTTGTAGAACCACAGCTACTGCTGAGTAAATGGCTTTTCTTCTGTGGTTGTGCCGGCTGTTGGCTTGGAGTGGTTTCAGCAGTGTGAATGTGGGGAACAAAACACAAAGCCCTTAGAAATCCCATTCTTTGCTGTTAATACAAGAATACATGTCTATACAGTGTTCTGGTGCTTTGCAGACGTGGGCACAGCATACAGATGTTATTTATTCAAGTGCTAGGTTTCTGTACATGTTTAGGCAAAGGCATATGAATCACCACATATGCACCTTTCCACAAAGTACTGTTATCTGAATGGAAAACATGCAATTTGAAGAAAGGATGTCATAATAAGGATTGATCTTCAGACTTCTCATTATTCTGAATGCTATTTTGATGCTCAACATCACAGGTAAACTTGTTTTTGAGGGGGGTAAAAGCTCATCAGTTATGTACCTGTGTCTCAGGTTTTGTTACTAGTTGAAACCCCAATCTGTAGTTAAAGCTAGAATGAAGTCATGAATATCTGCAATCTGTTTCAAAAAAATGCTATGAAAACTCTGCAGGCCTCTGAAAGAAATCTGCTTAAAGGTCTTAAGTGTTGAGCTTCTGCTAGCTGTTTGTATTCCTTAAGCTATTTAATTGACGATGTAACAAAACAAAACAAACTAACCAACCAACCAAAAACCAACAACAAGAAGACAAAAAACACAGACAAATAAAAACACAAACAAACCTGAGTAAGTAGGAGAGTAAAAGCTTTTAATAGGTTTCTTGTAAAATTATCTTGGATACACTCTGATTTTATTTATTTTTTTTTAAACACATTAAGACCGTAATTTAAACAAATTATTCAGAGTTTAAATTAATTTTATATTCAATCAGTTATTTTTGGTATTTTAACACTATTTTAATTGTATGCATTTTTGTACAATGACACCTTCTCTATTCTTTTTGCTCACTTGTCACTCAAGAAGGGATGCTGTTTTGGTCACTCTGGAGCTGGGTATTGTGAGCCCTTGCTTTGTTTGTCCATCCCAACCCTGTCTGTGTCAATCTTCATCTGGAAGTCTGGTTTTATCTACACAGGTATGCTGCTCTTCTCATGTTAAGTCTTCCACTTGTAGAAAAAGCACATACTTATATAAACAGAATATGATGGGTGAATGAGACATGGAAGGCAAAGTATTGGTGTATGATTTTGCAGTTACCTGATTCTTACCATTCCTTTTGAACAAAGTAATAGCATGTAACCAATAGTACATTGTTGTGTGGTAAAGACTTGCATGAAAAGAGCTGATAGGTGCCAGTAGCTCCTCAAAACCTCTCTTTGCTTTCATCCACACAAATCTCAGCATTGCTCTTGCACCCTCATCAGTTTTCTGCGCTGACTCTCATCAGTGTTATTTGCACCAGACCCATTATAACCTGACCTTATGTATCTGTATCCAAAAAAAAAAAAATATTCAGACATTTAAAAAAATCTACTGTTTCCATCCTGGTAGATACACAACAGTGTAAATTTTATAATAATCACCAGTCTGTATTCATCTTCAAGCTCTCTAGCTCACTCCCCATTTTCTTGTCTCATAGTTGCATTTGCTCATACTGTGTGCTCTCTGTTTGGAACAGTGTATCTGTGCTGATTTGCCTGGCATCCCGTTTCTTCATTCAGAACAGTTAGGTGTTCTCTTTAAAATACATTTCTTTCAGCAATCACTTGCATTCTGAGAAGTATCATGTCTTGTCACCACTGGAGATAGCAAGAATGGAAAAGTGCATCTGTGTAAATTATTTTGTGGGATAAGTGACTGTATTCCTCTTTGTAAAGATTTACAAGCCAAAAATATCAGCCAGGTCGCATACAAAGCTAAGTACAAAGCTCAGCTGGAAGTGTTTCAGGTAACCTTTTGTAAAAAGCAAAATTTAATGAAAAAAAAAAAGAAAAGATGAAATCTATACAAACTAGAAATACTAATTAGGAAACGATTCAGCAATACCTGTGAGCAGCAGTTTTGAAATTTTGTCTACAGAAATTACTTACCCTGCCATCACACAGAAGTGCTGAAGAAGGCAATTTTGGGGTTTCTTTTGGTTTTACTTAAGGTGAAGGTTCATACAGCCATTGATGGACTGGACAGACAAAGCAAGGGCTCACAATACCCAACCCCAGAGTGACCAAGACAACATCTCTTCTTGAGTGACAATTGAAAGAACAAGAACAGAGAAGGTGGCATTGTACATAAAAAAAACTCAAAAACAAAACAAACAAACCAAACCAACCAACCAAAAAAACAAACCAACAAACCAACCAAAAAACCACAAACAACTCAGTTACATAATTCTGATAAACTTAACATGTACTTTGATCTGTTGCAAATTTTAACATTGCACATACAGATTTTGGTTTCAGTGGCACATGAAAGTCAGATGGCAGTGAAATGTTTAGCTTCAAAGAACTAGAATTGAAGAGCATTAAGGCTGATGGTGTTGTTTAACCTCAGCTGGTGTTCCTGGGAATTGCCTTGTGCATAGGTTGCTCCAGACTACAGTGTGTCACCATCCCTTCCCATCAGCTGAGACTGATCATCCCCCCCCTGTTGTGTAATGGGTATTCTGTATGGAATAAATAAATATGAGGCACAGGTGTTTTAGGAGGAGTGCTTATGAGACACAGGTGTGTTACGAGGATCCTCCTAGACATGGATGAGGTCACTGTTATGATGAAGTGCACAAGCAGGCATATGTGAAGTGTCTTTTCAGAAGGATATGAGTTGTCTCTGAAGGAAGAATAAACGTTATGAAACTTTTGCTGACAGTTTTGCATGTGGAGCAGCTGTTCTGGTCAGACAAGAGGTCCTTTTTAACCAAGTGGGGTGTCAGATAAAGTGGTTTCTATCTGATGTTTAAGGAAAGCTTGAAAGTAACTGCTGTACAACAGTGTATTGAGCCAGTTGTTTAAAGATTAAGTGGATACCTATCCAGTCCACCCATTCTTACAAATCACTATACTCAGAACAGGACTAGCAGAAAAGCACATGTAGCAGCACAAGAGGCTGCAGTTTGCAATCCAGCATACTTATATAAACTAGAGTGGATTTCAGTTTACTTTTTAGCAATGGTGATTTAAGCAAATGGTTCCACTCTATGGTTAGTAGATCAACATTTGTGGTTTCTATTTAATTTGCCAGAATTTCCTTTCATTTTCTATTTTCCTTTTTTAGACATGAATTCTTCTACCTCTAATACCATCCTTTTCCTTTTAGCAAATGTTGAAGCTATTTTTATTTCTTTTAAAGTCTTCTGTAGCAGTATAAATATGCTCTGAGCCTCTAATTATGGTATTTTTTTTCTATGCCACCTGCAAGCATTTTACCTTTTTAGCTACACAGTTGATTTTCTTTAAGTTACTCATTTTATGTAGTTTCCCTTTTTAAAACTTAATGCTATATGATGGACTTCTGGCTTTTTCTCTTCAAAGATACTTAATTTGTGCATGCTTTGGTCACTGTTATAGGCAGCTTCTCTGTTTTTCATGGAATCAGCAATCAAAATTTACTCTCTCCTGCATCTGCTAAACAGTTGTTCCAAAAGGCATATTTTCTAATGTCTGAAAAGGTAATCTCAGCATCATAGCTCAATGACACTTTCCCAGTGTGAATATGGGGAACCCCAGTCTCCCATTATTACTGCATTTCTTATCCATACAGATTTTGAATGAAGTATTTCTTGTGGTTAATACCTGGATTCAGCAAACCAGGTAATTTTAGCTACATTCATACCTCAACCAGTCACCTTCATGCCGTAGTACTTGCTTAATCTTGTAAATGGCTTTGAAAAATTTAAACTAGTGGGGTCGCTGATGTGACTGTACAGCCTTTGATTAGATATAATATTCATGTGTTGTTGTAAATTCTTTTTCCCAATAAAATTGTTCCATAAAGCAATGGCTGAAATAATATTTCATGCATTACATTCTCCAAATACAGCCTGGTAACATAAATGACTACCTGAATTGTGTTTGTTTACAACAGATTAATCAGAATGGGTTGGAAGCCTTTCTGTGTTGGTGAAATTTGGTAATAATATTTTGAATTCAGATGAAAAATACAACTTTCAATCAGCTTTTTTTCATGTTTAGTAATAGATAGAAATAAATCCATATTTGTATATTACAGTATCTAAGTTTTCCAATACATCTTATGTTCATGTGTGTTGTGATGTGAGGTTCAGTAATAGAACATATAAAAGCTTTCAGCAGGGCCTGGCTCCTCAGTTTACGTATTTATGTATTTAGTAACATCAGCTCCACACTGCTCTGCTAATTTACACCAGCTGAGGTTCTGGGCAGCAGTCCTTTTATTGTGTCTTGACTTTTCTAGCACGTAGGTTAAGCAAGATTTGATAACCATATGGTTAGTGTATTGTGCCAGTAGAATATAACGTAGAAGGTGGAGTGTGGGAAGAGTGGGAATAATTGCATTTTATTGTTATTGTTAGATTTTATTGACTTCAGAATGTGGCATAAATACAATGTCAGCATCTCTATAAAGAAAGGCCTCCATGTGGGGTCAAGACATACAAAGAAGTCTTAAAATTACATGGCTTTAAATTATTGTATTTTCTCCTAAGGTTCTCTTAAAAATTTATCAGTCCCAAAGCAAACAGTTAAAAATGTAAAGCCAGTATGTACATGCACATCTAATGTTTCAGACATTTGACGCATGTTCGAATCTTTTTATTTTGCTTCAGCATCCATGAAAAAGCAGAAAACTTTTCACCATTTATGCAAGAGGGGAAGGCAAAAGAGCTTCTCTTAAGAACTCACACCTTTTGTACTAGCTCAGTTGAAGGGAGACGTAAAATAGTTACTGCTGATTATCTGATTATGCAAGAACTACCCTAGGTGAGTGAGTATTCAGAGAATTTCAGCTTCTGTTGGATATTTTGGTGGTTTGTGTGCAACCTCTTAGGTTATCTGGTAGGGAATGAGTGTGAATGATGGCCATCAGGGCAGAAAGTGGATGGATTGCTGAGAGCATTCCAGTGGAAGACTCAACTGTATAAACAGTGTTGGGCATATGATTGTGTCCATCTGTTTTCATGTAGTTGTTTCATCTCTTGCATGTAAAAAAGGGTTCCTTTAATTCTAAAAAAAAATAAAAAATTACTTGCTGAATGACATCTTCTGAGTAAAAGGGAGGAGAAATTATAGTAAATTGGAAAATATTTTTGTGTGCAAACTTCTTTCTGGAAGTTTCAAAGATCCCAGTTTCATAGGAAGCTTCATAGATCCCAGCTGAAAAGCTCTAGGCTTTAGGAGACTTCATGGCGAAGTTTAAATGAGGGCATGTAGTAACATAACACAGTGTCCTCCTTGGGTTGTGGAAAATCACTTCTGTGCTACTTCTGGTTTAGTTATATATTATTTGCAAGTCAAATAGTGTTATTTTTCTATATATAGATTACAGACAACTCATCTAGTAAAATTATTTTTCTCTGTATGAACAAAATATCTGTTTCTTATCTGAATATAAGCAGTTGTGCATTCATGCTGTTATCAAAACTTCCCATTCAAAAGCCACTGCTTAACAATTTATTTAATTTTAGCATTCATCTAGGGTCTATTAATGCAGATACTCTCAAGTGTTCCTTAGGTGTGGAAAATGATAAAAACACATTGATGATTTTTTTACATTTTGATTGCACACCTAGAAGTAGGGAAAAAAGTAAATTTTAATCAATGTTGGGCATCCAAATAAATAATTTATCTGCAAAACTTGTTTCCCTAAATCAATTCATTCTATTTTACTGCTGAATTAGAAATTTTATATTGGCATCTGCAGTCACTGAAATAGAGCTTAAAGTCATTCTGGGTTTTTTTGACTAGAGGCTAACTTGGTAAACAATGTCATAATTGCCCACAAATGCACAAGACTCAGTGGTAGTCTGCTTACTGCCATTATTTCCTTAGGTATTTCTAGATATTAATGCTTTTAAACCCAAGTACTCTTCTTACAATGTAATGACATGTTCCTAATAATTTCTTCACATGGTGTAGCCTAATTCAAGAGGCTATGCAAATACGATTGTGGACAGACTTCAGTGAGCTCAAGGGGCTGATGTCAATAGTCCTCCAGTAGAGGGGGTGTGGTGGACATCCTCTGTGTTGTGTGTGGATCTGAAACATCTCAAATTACTTGGCCATATTTGTCAGCTTAAACCCAGCAGGCTGCTTCATCAGCTGGCTGGACCAACACCTTGCTTTGTTATGCTTCTGTACATCTTTTGCTTCTTCAAGCAAGGATGTTGTTGCTGAAACAGGCAAGGAAGCTTTCTCCCTTTTTTTTTTTCCAGAGCTATAATCGGTGTCATACATTCAGTGTATTAATGGGGGTAAATTCAATTTTCTACTGGAGACATTGAAGTGTCTCTCTTACAGAGATGAGTATTTAGGTTCTGATTACATATAACCATGCTACCATATCAGATACCAGATACTAACATGGCACTGAGACAGCAATTCTAAAAAGTAGGTATGCTGATATTATTGAAGTCTGCCTTTATTTCAACTTCTATGTTTTCTGAAATTTTAAGGGGAAGTGAATGTCAGGTATCACTGTTCATTTTCAAATGTTTGTAGGATGTTATTGATACAGTTCTGCTTTGGCGGAAATAGATTTAAAAATGTTTCACCTGTATCTTAGCTGGGGAAGTTCCCATCTCAAAATTATTATTTTTATTATTATATTTATTTTTTGTTACTAAACACTCTACTCAAAATTCCTTTCTGAAAAATAAGAAACTCTTTCTGCCACATTGCCATGGTTATATTCTGATTTATGTGAGTTGATACAACTACAGTCCGTAGTTTCATCTGTTCTATTAGAATACCTTCCTAGATATGCTAAACTGCTGTATAGACACTGTAAGAATTACATAGAAATGTTGCAGCTTGTTTGGGCTTTGGAAGCTCTTTTTTTTCTTTATTTTTTTACTCTCCCTGCACACAGAGCATTATAGAGTGTGACTCCAGTTGCCTGTCCAGGGCATCTACTGCCTACCACAATACAAGTAGCCGTTCCTGTTGATGTGTGTATTTGTAGAGCAGTCTATGATAAAATTAAGACTTATTTGGCCATAATTACAAGGATAAAGAATGTTCAAACTAAGTTAGGACTAAATCTTTCTGTTGTTATATTGACAATAGCAAGTACTGTTGGATATGTTTGAATGTTAGAAATAAATGTCTATTTTGTTGAGTCTAACATGAGTAGACTTTTGGATCAAATAGTATTGCATCAAATACCATCAAAGACTGATATTTTGATGAAGACAGTAATCTGTGGACCAAATAACCTGCAGGCTGCTATCTTCTTCTAAAAGGCACCAAAAATATGTTTTGTTATTGTACTTGCTATTTTTAAAAGTGATGGGAGTATACTGCTAAAGGAAAATATTATTAATTTCTCTATCTTTCTATGTGTCTGTGTTTCTGCCTTAACAGTTGATGTATTTAGCAACAGTGATGATTGGTCCTTCCAAGAAATTGCATCTTCCTCAGTTATCTTGTCTGGGCTTATAATCACCTTAAAACTTGCAATTCTATTTCACATCGTATTCTTTTATCCTTTTGCTGCATGTTTGTTAGAGAAGTGAATTATTTTAATTAAAAGGTTTCCTTCTATATAGGCACTATTAGGTATTGCTAGTAAGCAGTTAAAACCTGCTGGATTTTGAACTAAGGTGATTGTAGAAAACCATCACGTCTCACGTGTAATACTACTATCCTAATCTCATTAGTCTGCTAGTCTTCTATGTTTAATTTTAGAAAAGAAAAAAATGTTTTGGAAAAACTTCTATTTTTCTTGTGTTCTCAAGGTTTTCATGAAACCCTGTGCTATAACTTACCTTTGACTAGAATATTTAGGATTTGCACGTTTTTGACAGTTCATTTGTGTAGTGAAGGTAGTCTAGTGACAAATTCTTCATCTTGTTTGCCAAGAAAAGTATGATGCAATGTACAGTTTTAACATTAAAATACAAACATAACATAGAATTTCTTTCTTACTTTTACTGTGGTTTTTTGGCTATGCTTTTGAACATTTATTTCATGTGCTTTGCTCTTTGCCTGAAGTCTGTATAATTCTTTCCTAGACCTCCCATGCTGTTAAATGTATGGGTATAATGGTAGTTTCCAAGCAGGTCACTCACCCCTAAAGAAAACACTTTCAGGTCACGTCATATAACCCGTGTTATAAGAACAGCTGTGGGTAAGGTTCTAAAACTGAGTATCCTGATCTTTTTACATGGGTTTATTTGATGTTTTGTTTTGGTTTAGTTTTCTTAGTTGAGAGGCAGAGAGTTGTTATTACAATGTTAACACATTGATATATTTTTTTTATTATTATTCTTAATAGATAAAAAAATACTTTGAACTTGAGCCACTTGCACGTGGAAAGCGCTGGATTCTTAAACCCTGCTCCTTGGATGATATGGAGGCAGTAAAAGACAGCTTCTCCCTCCTAATAAACTTGCTAGAAGAGAGAGACTTCGAACCTTCAAGAATGTGAAATGCAGAAGAGAAGAGTGGTTCTCCAGGTGTCACTGAACCTGCACATTCTGCTCACAGCTTAGTTATGGTTTGTTATGAAGAGTATGCTGTGATATGGTGTTCATACACAGGTAGTGCAGAATGTCCCTTTGTTAAATTAAATATTCTGTGAATTGGGTATACAACTATTTCCAGTAAAGTTCTCTACACTACTGAAATAGGGAGTTCCCCTTTGTTTACCACTGTTTCTGCACACTGCATGTTGCTTTCTTGCATTGTCATCATCCTTGATAGGAAATTTTACACGCACAAAAATAACATAATCTCTAAAGGGGGAATTCTACCTGCTACCTTGTTTTTTGAAAAATAAATAATGTCTTAAGGATTTAATACAAATTAGATGTTTACTCACCATGCAGTTTGGAAAGCACAGCCACTGAGAACTCTCATAGGATATCTTAAAGGCAAGCAGTTTCATGCTAATGCAAAGGTTAGTCCTGAAGTTTTACTATGTGAAAACACAGTTAACATGTTACTTAATTCCTCTTCTGAAGTCACAGCATAACCTTGTTCAAGGAAGAACTGTTATTTTCTGGAAGTTTCCTGAAGGGTGAATTAGCAAAGAAATGTGTGCATATGATAACAGTATTTGGGAAAACTAGGTGACACAAACTGGTGGTCTAAGTAACAGTATTTTTAGAAAATATACAAAAGCTGGAAAAAGTAATAATTTTCATTTAAAGTAGTTCCATAAGAGAAGCAAAGCAAATGTGCATTAATTCAACTGTGGAGGCTTTATTACTAGCTAGAAGTGTGACTGATTTTACATAAAGATTGCTTCCTTTATCACTCACTCATAGAGTACTACTATTATCATAACATTGTCAAGGCATCTATACCATAATTAAGAGCTTTCCAGTGTTTGTACTATAAGCTTCTCTTTTCATGGGATTATAATTTCTTTCAAACTTCCTCTGGGCTAAATGTTACTTAGAAGACAAAAAATGTATTCATTGGAACAAACATTTGTAATACGTTTGGGAAAATCCCATTTGGTTCCAGAAAAACAGTGCATATTTTATCTTTGAAAGTTTTCCCCATTGTAGTTTGTAGGGTTTTGGCTACCCTTTGTTGATTTTTTTAAAACCTTATAAACCAATTTTGTCCATTAAAGAAACATGCCAGGTCACTGTTTCATCATTAAGTCTGTCACAACAGGGTATGTGCAGATCAATCACTGGACTGGTGCATGCCTTAATGTTGTGCCTTGTGTATTTGGCTACCCTCATGCATCAGTCTCTACAAACACAAACTGCAGTCACGTGTCAGTGGTTCTTCATCAATTCTGATTGTTTTTCCAACTCATAACTCTCTTTTTCAGGCCTTCAAGCAACATATCCTTCCACTTTATTTTTTAAGTTTGAAGTTTTTTGTAATTTCTCACTAGTTTATTTGGGAATAAGAAAATAGCAAGGTTCAGCTTTTAAAGGCTTATAAAACTAGTATCTTTATTACTTGCAGTTATACTCTTTGTTAAACAAAATATTTGTAACAGGTTTTTTTGTTTACTTTTCAATCTCCATGGATTTCATCCATTGCTCCCTTAGAATTACTTCTGCCAAAATGCATGGTCTGATGATCACTGTTTTAATTTGCTTCCTATTATCAGAAAGAAGCTGGGAAAACTAGTAAGCTCCTTGTTTAATTTTGTAGGAAGCCTGAAGACCATCTCTTCTTGCTTTGTTTTGCTTCTCATTCCTGACAAGTCAATCACCTCACTCCTAGTAGTCTTGGAAATACCAAAGAACTGGAATTCATTCATTTTAAAACACAGACAAGCACTGTGTTGGTTTGGTTCTCTCTGCACAGTTTAGATGGGCATCAGCGGCCCATCAGTTTCTCTTGTTTGGGTTGAAGAGGTTCCTTTCCTCAGATTTAAAGAGGAATTGGATCTAGTTTACAGTTTCAAACTCTCTTGTAGCTGATGGGAGCTTAGAGGCTACAGTCTCCATATTTCCACAAGCTCCCCTATTTCTGTCCTGGTTAGGGACAATGATAAATAAGTGGTGAGGAGGAGTAAGATAATTTCCCAGAGGAAAGCAGGCAGTTTGGGGAGGCAAAAAGAGGGATTCAGAGCTTTTACTGCTTTTTCATTGAGCATTAGTTAAAAGATGAGATACATTTCTTTTTTTTTTTTCCCTTTTTTCCAATATTAAAGTTATGAAATAAGCCAAACTGTATTGCTTTCTTAAAGCTTACTTATATGTACCTTTAGTGGGTCTGGTCCAAAAATTTTTGAAATTACAAGTTATTTTGGTCATGATTTCCTGACCATGCACTGTTGAAACGTGCTACATGACTAAATCTGTACAAGGCCCAAGTAGTCAGTGAGAATACGGCTTTGGCATTTACCCATGGCCACTCACACTAGGACCTTTGGATACTTAAAGCTTTTTCTTTAGGTAAAGAACTGCACAAGAGAAGTGATTTTTTTTTTTTTTTTTTTTTCAGAATGATTTTGAATATGCTTTTTCTTACTAATACAGTGATACGATCAGTTGTTGCCACAGGTTGAAACAATACCTCATAACTGCTTAAAGCTAAAACCAACGCTTAACTTTACTTTGAATGTAGTTCTTTTGTGGTTTTGTGTTGTGGATGGACTTCATGGATGTGTACCTTGTTAATGTCTGTAAACACTTTCACCATTTTATGAGGGGATTAAAAATTTCTGTAGCAGCTCACATCACACTTCCTTGTCTAATGTGTTCTTGAATGCTCTAGCTATGGTAGAAAATGTAAGTTCAATGCAGTTTTTATTCAGGAGGCCAACATCAATTGTTTCTTCTTTTACTTTTTTTTTTTCTTTAATCTTTTCACATGAGTTCATCATTTAGATGAAATAAACTTGTGCATTAGGCTCTACTTTCCATGCAAGTACATTAAGGAGTGAACACTGTCTTTTTAAAAAAGATACTGTGCTTTAATGTTCTTAGCCATCTGTTAAATTACTTTGTGGGTGTATGTGTGTGTATTCATATGTGCCCACACTGGTCTTCTTCTCAGACCTGTGGCTGTCTGCAGAGTCTCAGTCATCTGAATGAAAACATTATCAATCAGTGTCCAACAACAGCTGGCTTTGACAAGCTTCTGTCTGATGCCTAATGCTTTACAACTTGTCAATAAGACCTCTTTGTCCTCCTGCTCTGAACTAGTGATCATACTGCTTCCATGTTGTGTCCTGTACTTGTACTTCTAGAATTTGTATGGAAAAAAAGTTAAATCATGGTGGGTTTTTTGATATTCTTTCTTGCTGTATAATGCTCCATGTGTATTTTAGCTTGCCTTTTCAAATGCAGTATAAAAAAATGTGATGTATTATTTCATTTCATTTCTTGCATTTCAGTGTATTTATAGATGTTGCAGATTTTTGTACTACATTAGTAAATACACTGCCTTTTTGTAACAGCAATTCATTTATATTACAAAAGTTTGTATCTTTGCTGTAGTCAAAAGTATTAGTTAACTGCCGTATCATCTTGACTTTATACTAAAAATACAGTATGTATACACAGAAGTTGACCCATTCAGGTGGACAACTGTTGACATGAGGAACTTGTACTGTTTGTGATTTATATGCGATTTCCACTATCAAAAGAGAAAAGAGAGAAGGAAAGGGAAAGGGAAAGGGAAAGAAGGGAAAGGGAAAGGGAAAGGGAAAGGGAAAGGGAAAGGGAAAGGGAAAG
>JANHFX010010118.1:55999-67538 GCA_027560015.1 Chloroceryle amazona | reverse complement strand
CCTGTGAGGGGTACAGTCCTGGTCATCCATCTCTGCCACAAACACCTGTATCCTTTCCCCTGTATCATGAAGAGTACCAAACACTCAAGCAACAAAGTCTTTAGCAGAAACAGAAACATTCCTGGTAACCCCCAGAAAGTGCAGGCAGAACTTTAGCTTATTATTTGTTGTTTTTTGGTATGATGTGAAGACCTGAGGGTTTGTTCAGACCTGTCTCCACTGAGATATGCCAGTAATATAGGAGTCTACTATTATGGACTATGTGAATATCTTGCCTGTTTTTACCAGTCGCTTTTGATGTGTGAAGAATTTTAATATCAAGGTCAAATATTGTGTGGTGGTTTCATATGCAGATGTATTGGTGACCTAGATGTTAAAGAAAATATGTAGTGTTTGTAGAGTTTGTACAGAAATCTATTGCTTCTTTTTCCGTTCTCACTAGTAGAAATCTTCCCTAAAACTGGATGGTGAATCTTGTTCTGATTGCCTGTGAGAGACTCAGAAGACAGTTGTGCCTTTAGAATAGGATTAAGTTTAATGAAAGGGAAACTTTCTTCTTTTAATTTTGTCATTTTATACTACCTGGATACTCGTGATTATAATGTTCTCAAGGACTTGTCTATGAGAACCATTTCACATCTAATCTGATTAAGGCTTGAAGGAGGTGGTGACTAGTAATTTATATTTCCAGTTACTGATTTTGATCCTTTTAATTCCTGCCTGCATGTAAAGTTTAAAAAAACCTCTTGGTGTAACTGTTTACACATATCTCTCTTGCATCATACAAGTGTTTCCTCAGAGTGATTGTTGAGTCAAGTCTGGAGTTCCTCTTTCACTCAAAAAGATCAGTTCATTCCCAGTTGTCTCCAGATGAAACACAGCATTGTGGCCTCTGTCCACCATAGTGTTCATGAAGACCCATTCTTCACCATCTTTTAAATTTCCATATTTTGAATGGGAACTCTGGTTCATGCAATAACTGATCTTTGTTGATAGATGTACATTTTAGTAAAGTAGTGGGTATTGCAGGAGGACTAGCCCTGAGGTTCTGCCTTCTGATTAAAATTACAGGTTACATTGCAAATAGTAACTAGAAAATGTAATTGTTAGTAAATGGGTTTGAATACAGCTAAAAGCCAAGATCAAGTATATCCTTGTCCAGCTGACTGATGCTGAAAATTATTCTTGTTAGCTAATCTCCTATAAAAAACAGAAAAATTTGCCAAGAATAGACATTATTCAGTTCAGCAAGAGGGGTGCAGAAGGTTATCCCAGTCTAATTTGAGATACAGGCCACCACTGCAAGTGACACTTAGACCTCCATCTCTCTGATGGGAAGCAGGGATAGCCATCTGCCTGAACCTATGACCTGTAGACAATTAAGATATTTAATATGTCTGCCATGGAGATGAGGGGAGATGCCAGTTTGAGGAGATACTGATAGCAGCTCTATCTCTCCAGGTCATGCCAACTCACATCTTCCTCCAGAGTGGGGGTTCTAATGCTCAACAGCTGCTGTCCTGGCAGAGCCCACTGCCCACTAGCGAGATGCCTATACCGTGGGAGCCCCACCTAACTTGTTACAAACTGCATGGAGTTCAAGAGCCGCAAGCCAGCCATGCCTGGCTTACTGAGATAAGCACTTTTCAAGACAATGAAAGAAATACTGAAATGGGAAAATCAGTAATTGTGGCATGCCTCCACACCTGTCATGCTGTGTTACAATTTCAGTCTTTGATTGTTGGTCCCATAAAGGTGTCGTTTTTTTCATGTTATTAAAGCAATTACAGTTATTATACTAAATTTGTCCTTTCTGAAGGGAGCAAGAACAAATGAGGGAGGATTTGCATACAAATTGAGCCTGGATATGGGGGGAAATCACAGCAGGCCTGCTCAGCAGACAGATGAGGCGGTGAGGAGACATTATAAAGGAGTATGGGCCAGAGCCACCCTCCTTTGCAGCCCTTGCTGGTGACCCTTTGCAGTATGTCTCCCAACTGTCTGGCAGATTCATTTGAATGAGAGACAGTTTGGTGCACTGTCATCCTGGGCAGATCAAAGCCCACTCCTCAGTCATCCAGAGATGTGGAGGGCTTCCCCTCCCCCAGGCAAGACAGTTCCCCCAGCACCACCCCAACCTTCTTACTGCTTCTCTTGGGGAAGTACCCCTGTGTAGCAGCAGCCATCCCACCCTGTGCTGTCAGGCACACCAGCTTGCTTCAGTAGCAGGAGCACCTGTATCTGAGCATGGCAGTGTTCCCTGTGGAGCCAGTGAGCTCAGCTCCCAGGCAGCTGCAGTGGGGCTCTGCTGAGTGTCCCATCCCACCCAGGAAGGGTGGCATGTCACCAGTGCAGGTGTTTGCAGTTCATAAGAGGAAGGTGAGGCAGACAGTAGGTTTTAAATCTGGTTTAAGTGGCAAAAGAGTTGGCTTTTGGGCATGGGTAGCCATTTGCAATGTCCCAGATTACTACCGTGGTTATTTTTCCTTATACAAAGATAAGGTTCCCCTTATGTCTCTAGGAAAACAGTAAGGGTGTTTCTCACTCAAAAAATGATGTCAAAAAGAGGAAATATCTTGATTTTTTCTTTGGGACTGAGTTTTGTGTGTGAAGTCACTGCTGAACAAAGTGTTCCCCCATGAAGATCAGTGTTGTGAAGGAAACAGAAGCACATGTACCTCTCTGGGGATTCGATGAGCTCAGAACTCGCACATTGTCACCTACAGCAGCATCCCTGCTCAGTGACATCCTGAAGCAATACAGCCTTTTGACTTCTAAAGTGAGCATGATAAAGGGGAGAAACACAGATGGAAACTATGAATTCTTACATGTTAGTCCTATCTCCAGACCTTGCTTCCTTGACTCTGAGCCTCTCCATGGACATGATGCTGTTTTTCTACTGCTGTGAACATAGATATGGGGCTTTGGATGTGCATTAACTTCTGTGAAGTGCTCAAGTATACCAGAATGTAAGATTTTCTGATGTCAATAGGGTTCATGCCTTTACTGGTTTGTAAAAACACAGCCTATAAGCTTTGTGCTGGCCACCTTGCACCCAGAGATGTAAAGAGTCATTTCTAAGTACCACAGCTGCCTCTTCAAAAGAGAAACTGCTGGGTAATATAAAAAGTAGAGGTTTTGCCACTCCAAGCCGTCAAATTGGGAAAACTTATGATTTATTTTAAATATTGAAAATTGACTGCTTTTTCAGGTTTGGATTAGTTTCAGATTATCAGGCCTCGTAGTGAGTAATTGATGCGTAAATTAACTTTCTGGTATTACAAATGGCTAAATAGTGTATCTGCAAAATACATTACTTGCAAATGAACTTTAGTATCATTAGGTTGTCCTTACTGACAGCCCTGGAACATGCTGTTTAAATAAGGAAGGATGCTGTTGTACTTTAAATAAAGTGATGTTATTTAATGCTAAATGAGATGCTTTGAATTCCAATAGCTTTAAAAAAAATGGAGTCTGTTTCTCTTTTTACAAAGCAAACATTGGTATTATAGTTGTTTTTGTAAGTGGAAGTGAAGATACACCACTCCACTGGGGTCAGCATTTTCAGCTATATTATAGGGCAAGAAAGGAATTCCTTTCCTGAGTTCATATTTACAACTATAGGATATCAAAACCAACAAAGGTATATTACCTTGTTCATTAAAATTAAACTAGCAAAAGACTATCTGCTTTTTTCTTTTTCTATACTACTTTTTAAAAAAGTCTTTAACAACAATAATTGTAGCAGACATCCTAAATTATAACATGCAGGTGATGTTTGATCACCTCCTTAACTATTTTGAACATGTTTCCATGCCAGGGCTGTTTCAACTGTAAAAAAGAAGCTGATTAGACTATGAGCTACCAGAGTCGTGGCTATTGACAGATATCTACCCTTTAACCATGACAACTGTTCTTCCCTTCAGTTGTGGTTCAAGATCAACCCATAAATACTCATCTATTTCCATAATTAAATCAATGATATCAGAGTTACCAACTGGACATTCAAATACAAGCTTTTTACTTGGGTATCTTCCTCCATAGTTGCAGAAAAAATTATTTCATTTTTTACACTATGCTATTTAAAGTTGAGGAAACAATTGAAAGAATAATGACACAGGAAAGCTAACTCTTCTCTATCAGGTAATGAAGATAAACCACTTAGCACATAAAATCTCCTACTCTAGAAGTCCTGGTGGACTCATTGATTTCCAAAGTTCTATTCAGTTCTCACAGTTTAATTAAACTAGAGGTATTAAGGTTTGGAGGACATCGTCAAGTGGTCTTAGTCACAGTGCAAGTAATCAAATTTCTCTAATGCCATATTTTTGCTGACATTTCAAAACAAATAATCAAACCTGTACTGCTGACCACTCCATGGGTTAGTAATTTAGTAATAAAAGAAAATAGATCATGCTTCTGAAATGCATGTTTGTGAATATTTTTTTCCATATAGTATTTGATCTTGAAATATTTTTCTCTCTTTTCATTTTTTTTTAATCATAAAATGGCTTGAGTTGGAAGAGACCTTAATCTAGTTCCACCCTCTTGCCATGGGCAGGGACACCTCCTACTAGACCAGAGTCTAGTAGGCTTGCTCAGAGTCTCATCCGGTCTGGTCTTAAACACTTTCCAGGGATGAGGCATCCACAACTTCTCTGGGCAGCTTGTTTCAGTGTCTCGCCACCCTCAAAGTAAAGAATAAATAAATCAATATTTTTTAAAAAATTACTTGTTTTATTCAATGATAATTTTGCCCTGATATGGATTTTTTCATAGATCAAGTAGAATAGTATAGTTCAGTTGGAAGAGACCTACAATGATCACCTAGTGTATTGGACTAGAAGTTAAAGCATGTTATTAAGGGCATTGTCCAAATGCCTCTTAAACACTTACAGTCTTGGGGCATTGACCAGCTCTTTAGGAAGCCTGCTCCAGTGTTTGACCACCCTCTCAGTAAACAAATGTTCCCTAATCTCCAGTCTGAACCTGCTATCATGGAGCTTTGAACCATTCCCATGCGTTCTGTCACAGAATACCACAAATCACTCCCATAAATAGCAAAGATACTATTTTTATTTTTTTTTTATTGTAACTGCACAAACTTGTTCAGAAAGTATTTCGGGCTATAATCTCTTCCACCACTGTTTTTTCCTTTCATCTACATCTGTTGCTCAGTAGTAACCTTCAAATTATGCCCTCTCAAACATTCCCCTTCATACAAAGTTGTGAAAAGCAAACACTTTCAAATATGCTTCTGCATTCCTAGGGAAAACAAAACAAAACAAAACAAAACAAAACAAAACAGATCTCAGGATGTTCAAATAACATACAATATGTTTTTATTTAATGAAAATAGATGCAAGAGAAAAAAACATGTTGACCTCTCTCCAGTAAGTTTTCTCAATAACATTGCAAAATACATGTAAACTCCCTTGGCCTATTCAGCCTTTCCAGATGCATCATTCTCCTGGGTAGCAAGACAGATGTAGAGTCAAGTGGGAGTGCAGATAAGCATGTTGGATACCACCACTGTACTGAGGTATGTAGGCCTGTATATGGTAAACTAAATGCCATCAATTTTTCTCCATTTTAAAGTCTCCTATGAGGAAAGTTTAGCCTATCTGTTGTTTCAGAACAAAGGAAAAATCTTCTCTATATGCATAAAAAAAAAAATAAAATCTTTTTAATGTAATCATTTATGGAATATTATAGCTGTAATACAAAAATGTTGCAGTATTTATTTCTCCTTCAGAATTGCTGGGGTTTTCCCTCATCTCTTGAAATGACTTGTTCTTACTGAGCTGTGTCTGATCTGCATGTCTGTATTCTGTTGTTACTTCAACACCATAGTATATCAGATTCAGCTTTTTGAACTAAAATATAGGAAATTCATAGAGAAAAGTATTACCAGAGTAATTTGATTAAAGAGTACTATAGGGAAGATTGATGTGCACGCTCATAATAGCATGTGGAAGAAATGTTGTATGGAAAAACAATAGAAAATACCACACTGGTTTTTCAAAGGATGTAAATGTAAGATTCTGTTACCAGAATTACTTTAGGATAATATATAGTTACCTATAATTGACTTGGTTTAGAAACTTTGTCATCTATTCTCATTTCTGTCTGCCTTTGTAACACATCTTTCCAAACAGCACATGGTTTCAATTTCATTCTTAGTAAAATTCCTTCTCCTTCTGCAGTTACCCCCAGTGTCAAAATTAGGGCATAACTGGCCCACCTTCATGTTAAAGCAGTTGATCAACCCTCTTATAGGGACTTACAGCTCTTATTTTTCAGAGGAATGAGGACCATGGCGCTGGTAGTCTCACAAAACATTGGGATTATACCTTTTCCCCTCCATCTGTGAATTCTCTTTATGTCTGCAGCATTTACACACCATGGAATGAGTCTCCAGTGGAAAAGAAGGCTTCAGTGTATGAAAATACAGAGCAGAAATATTTGGAGCAAGGGAGCAGTTCCACAGCACTGACCGAGTGTGATGGGTGAACTGGGCGAATTTAAAACTGGCTATGGGGGATGATGAGTATCACTTTCCCTTGCTTAGGCCAAATGTATTTTAGAAACAGAGAATTAGTTTCTTATTCTAGCCACTGCAAAACAACTCTTCTGGATCCTTAGTTTTGGTATCCTGGGCTCATGTCTTGAAGAGGTAGAAGAGGTGAATTTCTTCTCTCCAACTAGCCAGATCGCTCTGTTTGCCTCCTTTCCCCAGGGCAGGCAGCTTTTAGACAGTGGCTGCTATGTGACCTGTAGCTAAACTAACTTGCCACCCAGATGGAACAACAGTTAAAATATATGAAGCTGCATCAATATTTCCTCACTTTTAACTAGGTTTTATGGAGTGCATTTGAATGGCTGTCTGGGCAGTACTAGCCGTTAGCTCTCTAGGACAGAGGTTTCATGTATACCATTTGATGTAATGGTAGTTAATCTATTTCTATCACTTCTCCTCACATCAATATTTAATCAATGATGTAGTTGTTGGAACATCCTGACTTATCATCAATATTCTCCTATGGCTCTTTTTCCTTTGTTAGCCAAATAGCTTTGCAAGCCCATGGAAATAAGCCTCTCAACATTTTCTACAAAAGTGAGGGCTTTTTTCCTTCCATTTTGGAGAAAGGGAGATCAAATGCAGAGTGATTTTGACTTGAAGATCATCTGGACTCTGGAGCCAAACTAGTGTTTGAATATAGGCTCTCACTGTAGTACTTTCCCTACTCAGGTAAGGCCCTGCAAAGACGAGACCGGCAAAGAAAGGTTGAAATCCTTTCATATTAAGCTTCCCAAGGTCCTATCACTTTGGTAACCCAGTCAAATTTTTCTGGTATCAGGGCTCTTGATTTCATTAATCACAGCAAGCATGTAGTCCTGTGGTACCTTGGGAATAGTTATGACTCTCTTCTGTAGCTGTTCCAGAGAAGACAAGGTGGTGTCCCAAGGTGGTGGCTTGCATTTAAATTTTGTCAGAGAGTCCTTTGGGTTAAAAGCTAAGTTTTGCATTGTGGTATTAGGTTTTATGAAGGCAATGTGTGTACAATAGTGAAATTTCACCTGATACAGGATGCATATGCTTACGTCTTGTCTCATGTTAAGAAGATGATTGAACGATGGCTTTCATGAAAGATTAATTTTGAAGTCTTTTGTCTAAGCAGATCATAGATTCTGGCTTTGTCTTTTTGATGTGTTCTATACAAGAAAGGATCTTTTGGATGTAGTTCATTTCTTTCAGCTGTAGCTAAACATTCACATGTATCTTTTGAACAATGTGACCTCAATCCCAGTCAACCACAAAGAAAGAGTATCTGTTCACAGTTTAGAAACTGTTCTATTACATATTTCAAATCCTTGCTATTGGGTTAAATTATACTACCATGTCAGATTTATGGACAGTTCATGTTGTTGTTTAAATGTATTATTCATATCTACTATCATTCAAATCAATTAGGTTTTAATTTTCAGGCAATGTGATGTTCAGATTTGCATGTAAGATGAGTTATGGAACTGTGTACTGTGGTTCTCAAGGTTCAAACTGATTCTATTTTAAACTAAATGGGTTCCTGTGGCTATTTTAGCCTCAAATACTTTGAACTGTGTTAAATTTATTTACAATTCTATTGGAAAATAGTGACAAGGATTAGTATTTTCTTTAAAAGTAAGTTATTTAAGATTAAGTAACCTATTTATAAATGAAAATATACTTAAAAATAAGATATGCCATAATTTTATATCTCTACTGAACAGGATATATCCATCTGTACAGTCATCCCTCACTCACGGGAGCAAAATAGCAATTGAACAGTGCTAATATCACGCTGTGACTCACCAGTGCCACTTCTTGCAAACCATACTTAATTTTTCATTAGGTCCATATCTATCTGCTGGTCTTCGTAATCTGAAAGGACTGCATACAGATGTATTGCAGCAAATGTTTGATTTAGGAACATGTGGTGAGAGTATATGCCTAGTTTCTTATTGGTTTCCTTCTGGAGTTGGTTTCTCCATACTATTTCAAGAAGACTGATTTCCACCCTTATTTTCCCTGTCCTAATCCTTTCCAGTACAATGCTTTGGAAAAACTCATGCCTAGGTGCAACTTCAGGATCCACCTGGTTTATGGTGAGAAGTGTATTTCTGCCCTCCTCCTTTGCTCTTCATCTTTAGCCTCTGGAGTTAGCACCAATGCCATAGCCTCAGTCTTCAGTAGAGCAAGGTAGAGGAATGGTACTGGGAAGCTGTATTTTCATTGGTCACTGTATCCCTTTCTCAGAGAAGCATAATCTAAATAAACTACTACATGCTGATGTTTTATAAACTTCCGTCTTACTTCACAGTTTCCAAGCTGAAATAAACTGGTTGGCTGATTAGTGTAGCATTATTTTAAGTGTTCTAACAGTCACCTACCTTCTACAGCCTGCAGACACCAAGGCAGCAAGCACAGTCGCAGAGCCTCACCAGAGGAGGTATGTTTGCTGCAGATTCTAAACATATGAAAAAGTTTTGTGCTGTATCATTTCAATTTTGTGTTATTACCTTTTCAATTAAGAGATTTCAGTTTCTTTTTTCATGCAGACAAATGGAAAGAAAGCAACGCATAGCAGGCAGTCCCTGGTTTACAGTATTGAAATAGATGAAACCAATTTTGCTATCTTGACTGTATCAGTGCACTCAAGCTGCATAAACCATCTGAAGAGGCCTCTGACCCAAAATAATGGTGTTAAAAATGACTTCTTTAATTACATTGAATATGAACCAACTCTATTTATAAGAGGTTGTATCTACTCTGTCTGCATTCATTCCTGTTTCACACACTCCCCCCCATCCCCTCCCATCTTTCCTTTTCATTTAAACAGGGTTTCTTTCTGCTCAATTTGCATTCAAATGACTGTCAGGGGAATTTATGGAAATAATATAAGTGCTTTTATCATTGTGTATTTAGTCACATCTGCTAATTTTCAAAATTTAAATCATCTAGCATCGTAGCAAAAAAAAAAAAAAAAAAAAGAGCAAGAGTCAGGCACCAGCCTTGTCATGTCTACAAAGCCAAGAATGTCCAGACCAGTTGAAAATTGAAAACAAAACCAGAAGGCCCAATTAATTATTTCTTGGCTCAAATGATGCATTTTCATCTGTTGTTTTAGATGGCCCATCTTACCCATGGTCTGGGAAGATTTTTTTCTGCTTTTTCCTTGTCCTTTTACATTTGCATATAAGATGAGTTATGGAACTGTGTACTGTGGTTCTCAAAGTTCAAACTGATTCTATTTAAACCAAATAAGTTCCTGTGGCTATTTTAGCCTCAAATATTTTTAACTGTGTTAAATTTATTTAACTCATAAATTTATTTAACTCATTCTTGTATAGAACACATCAAAAAGACATAACTCATCTTATATGCAAATGTAAAAGCTATACCTAGCATACAATGGTGTCTCTTTCCTTTTTTTTGTCTTTTGCCGTAGAAACACAAATTCACTGAGTTTTCAAAATTTCCCTTTGTGTGCCATTTCTTTTCTTTAATTGGTTTTACATCAAAAGTGGGACACATCTCTCTCTCAGTAAGCAGGAACTCCACAAAAGCCCCCAAGAAACACCAGTGGTCACCTGTGTGGATTGAGTCTCTGACATATGAATGTTCCCCCTTTTCCAAATAGCAATCAGCAGATTCCCCAGCCCCTGCTGTATTTAGTAACATCTTCAGCAAGTTCACAGTCAAGACAAACTTGATTTTGACGTACCTTGGCACCAATGGATTATCAACTTGTGCACGTAATTATTGTTTAGGCAACATGAGATACATTTGGTTTGGCTTATTTCAGACCCAAGTGACTTTACTTCTTCTTTCTGGCACTTGGTAACAAATACTTCCTTCTTTTTTCCTGAAAATTGCAGAAATTAGTACAAAAAGAGACTTCAATAAAGCATTTAAGTTGTTAATAAAAATAATTAGTGGCAGTAGTGGGGGGGCTTCAGACAAAATAATAGAAATTCCTAAGATATAATTCTACCATTAAGCTACCACAATGGTAAATTATCCATTATACTTTTATTTGTTTTATAAGAGACAGAGAAAAATTGTGCAGTGTAAACATAAAAAAAAACCCCACATTTCAAGCCTTTCAACCTAGTGAGGTTAGATCATTTTGTTACTCTGCCCTTCTTATTTTAAAAAGTATGTAGCAATTATGTAACAGCAAGAAAACCAGAACAATTATGTGAGTGCTAGTTACTGCTTTGTTAAATTCCTAAAAGATCAAATGGGAAGTCACAAAAGCTTTCAAAACTGCAGATCAAGAAAAGTAATGCTATGTTTAAATATATTTAGTGAATTATAATTCAAACCACAGACAAATATGGGGTAAAGGAGAAAATTAATTCCCTGGCTCAAGCTGGGAATTTACTGAATGCCTAGAGCCAGATAAGTAATAATTTAGAGGGGAGTATTTCCCTGGGTTCTGCACTACTAATAAATCATTGCTAGTCATGCAATTTTTAGTGGTCCCAACAATGATTACATCTTGCATACACCAGTCATACTTAGAAATCATGTATTTTTCTTTGTTCTACTCTGTATTACTAACGCTATGGGTACACTCAGGTGATGAGGAAAAACATTGTCTGTATACAAAGAAAGAGGTGTGTCTCTTTCTGTGCACTCACATGCATTCATCAACCCTTGTGTCCAAGGAAGATGTCATATATGGTACTATTTTATTTTTTTTTCCAGAATTGCCATCAGGAAAAACTATAATACATTGTAAAATAGTTAGAAATCCTGAACTTCAATGAAATTTTATTTCTGAGCATACTTTACCTGTAAAGAGGCAACAAAGAAACAACAAAACCTGCCAGCCTGCAGCTGCTGGTGTGAAAATGGGTTGCTTTGTCTTCATAAATGACTTAAGATTCTTTTGAGAAAGGCAGTTATTAGGAAAGTATGATCTCATTAGACTTGCAGTATACAATATTTTTACTTGAAGCAATTGTGATTCCTTGGGATGTGGATGTGGAT
>JANHFX010010118.1:21424-49369 GCA_027560015.1 Chloroceryle amazona | reverse complement strand
CTACCAGCCCGTGAGCAATGACATGGAGAGTATAGAATACACAGTTTTGCTTCTAACCACATAACGATAACTGGTCCCGGCCCCTCTGACTATGACATCTTGTTAGCTTAAATTTTTATATTAGGGAACGGAACTTTGCTTTGGAAACTAGCTGAAAAAAGCTAATATGTTTTAAACTATTTTGGTTTTATGAGGTTGGAGCATGAGGGAAAAAAACACCTCGTTGTCAAGAAAAGGGTCTAGAGATTGGAAAAGCAGAATTTAGTCCCATTTCATAAAGGGAATACTTTTCTCATAGAATTCTAGCAATGAAGGAATTCTGAGAAAGAAATTATTATTGACTACTGCATTATCTTAGCTTTGTGAAGCACCATGTTGCGAATAAGCCTTTTGTCCTCATAACTGCACGTTCAATAAAAAAAAAAAAAAAGGTCATTCCTGCACCACAATCACTTTCTCTGCTCATCTTATAATGAAATTGGAATTAAAGGGACAGGACAGGATCCCAAGTTTCATCTCAGTTTCACTGCTTCAATCTCGGAATAAGACCAGAAGGTGTTTGCAACAGTACAGAGTTTACCTTTAGATTTATGAACCTTTAAGAGTCTGAAATCAGCTTTTAACAAAGGGATTTCAAAATAGAACAGTGGAGCTGTAAAAAAATACTCTGTGCAGTAAGTAAACAACTATTGTAAGGATATCATGCCTCTGCTGGGCAGAGGGCTGAGGGTCCACAAGGATTGTGAGGTACACATGAACACTCCTTCCCCTTTCACAACACAATTCCAGCCAACTCTGTTGCTTTTGGCTTTTTAGCTGTGAAGTCCAACTCAACCTTGAAAGTCTCTTTTTTTTCTGTAGCAGTTTTTCTGAAGTATTCTAGAAGTCTAGACAGATCAGACTTTGTTTTGTCTGCCCTTAAAACTTGCCACCTGTGTTATTCATCTAAGCATTCATGGTTTGTGATTGCATCTTCATCTGGAAAACAGCAACTTTTCTGCTCGTAGAAATAAAACAAAACTGTCTCTGGTTTCATGAATGAGTGTTTGCATGTATGTTTGCACACATCGATGGCTATCAGCTGGATATTGACTCCTCCTTGGGAGAGTGAACCTGGATGACTCCTGGAAGTAGGCACAAACTGTATCTAAATAGCAGGAAAGAGCACTCACAGAGAACATAACAGTGTGTTGTGTTAGTCACCCATCATTTCAAGTACTTCTAACTCATCTGCAAATCAAAGAGTTATTGCAGTATGTTGCATTAAGAATCCCCACATAAGAAATTCCCTTCAGTGGCCAAATGTGACAGCAAACTGTAGAGCTGTTTTGTATAAATTACCTAAGGTTTGGCTTCATCTCCTACTCTAATTTTGATAAAACACTAGTATGATGTTAACAAATGACAAATTTTCAAGGGAAAGGATATGCACTTAATTAACAGTGATTGCCTGGACCTAATCCTTAAAAAGAACAGAAGCTCTAGCACAATTCAGGATGGTTTACTTTAAAGATCTGTGTCCTGTAACCACTTGTGCACATTCTCACCTTCGTTTCTGCCAAGTCTCAGTAATTTAAGAGATGACAGTAAATACATGGTAGAATTTGATCAGTGCTCTTAAAAACCTCAAGCAAGTTTAGTAAACAAAGCCAAATATAGAAAGATTAAGATTTATTGTGAAAAGTACAATATAAAATTGGCTGGACTGCACCAATAAAAAGAATTTTAAGACCCTTCACCAAAACTTAGTAAATATCTTTAAAACCCAATGCATTTTTCAACAATGCAGATGACATCCTTCTGGGGAAGGGGGAAGGGAGGTGATGTGAAGACCATCTAGTTTCTAGGATATCATGCTGTTTGTTTTTTATAATAAGATTGGTTTTCACAAAATAATTGCAAAAATTTCCTTATTGTCTCTTTTTCATTACTGGTTGGTTTTGGTTTTTTTTTTGATTCCTGAGTCCATATAAACTGAACATATACTTGATAAACGAATCCATTTCCTATAATTCATCATAACCAGGCTTGGTTGCTCCCTTCACCTTTCTCGGCACTTTGTTAAAGGACTAATGATGAGAAATATATGAAACAATCTTAAAGGTAAATTGGATATATAATCTGAACTTTAAGAAAATTCATCTTGGTATGTTTTGGTATCTATACATATAATTACACTTCATTTATTACTTCCCTGCAGCTTTGCTGAAACAAAAACAATCAGAAAATAACAACTGCGCATTTAAAAACAGTAAAGTGTCTGAGAATTTCCTTATTAAAAATAGTAATAAATAAATAAAATAGCAGAGCTTTGTGACACTTTCACTGAAGTGATTCATCATCCAATTTATATCTTCTGTCTTCTTCCAAAGGCATAGAAATGAGTCGGCTAAAAAAAAAAACCCAGTGAAGTGACTGCTATTCCCCTAGCTTGTTACAAGTCTTTTTGTAAAATCACATTTTCTTCTTATAAAGTGCCACTTAGAACTGAGGAAAAATGATGTAAAAAACTGTGCAGAACAGAACAATTTTTTTCCCCCAACTAAATAAGTCTACATAATTGTTGAAGGCACAATCATCTCCTACTACCTGTTTTTTAGGTGCCAGCTGAAATACAATCACAGTGTTTGTGTTTCTAGGATACTTTTCCTCACTTAGAAGCTGATGTAGCAGAGTTTAAACTTTTCAAACTTTACTGTGATTATTGTTTTGTTGTCATTCGAAAAAGAAAAAAAAAATAAAAATAGAAAACTTTATGATAGATACATCCTGTGTCAAATTGTCTTAGTGCAATTTATTTTAGACCTTGCCTAACACAAGACAGAATCTAATTTGTGTGACAACAAAGCATGGTTAAATTTTCAGATGTTTCAAAAGTTCAAACGTTAACTTCCAGTTTACATACTATTAGAGTTTTGCTTGTGTTGCTGATTGTAGCCTGAGCTATGTCAGCTTTGTGCTACTCCACTAGTATTGGGCCAAATTAATTTTTATTAACAAAAAGAAGGAAACTCAGATTTATACCACTATGATCACTTTGAAATATGAAGAAAATTTTATTAACTATTGGAGACTACTATTTTTATTTGCTGCTATTTCTCAGTTGCCATAACTGGTATGACATTGGTGAAAGATAAGGAATAACTCATCTTGCTATTCTGGGATTAGAAAAAGAATCAAATGTCTTTTGTAAGACAGTGAACAGCTGATTTCACTGGGATGGAGAAAAAAAATCTCAAGTTTTAGTATCCCATATCCCTCTTTATATAGTACAAGGGAGAATGCATCAATCTTGCTGAATGGGAGATGTACTGCATTTTTAAAGAGTACATAAAGGTGGTTTTTTTTTTCTCAATAAGGAAAGTTATAACACATGAATTGATAACTGCAGCAAATCTTCAACTTGCAAACAGAAATCAATCATTCAAAAAAAAAGGAATGGAAGTGTCTCATAGACAGTGAGGTGATAATAAATGACAATATTATCTAGGGATGTTTCCATTTGAGTATAAACATGTCTTGGTTTCATGGGAGATCTGGGAAGCAGCTTAAAGAGAGTAAGGGATACTGTCTCCTCCTCACTTTTGGTATTTAAAGAGTACCCTAACCACGAAGGGTTTTGTTGGATGGGGCTACTAATTATTTTGTAGTCAGAAAGTGCTCTATAAAAGGCATAAGAGAGTAATTCAGTGCAGTTTCCTTTTATCTGCCTTGCCAATTGATGTCTATACAGAGCAAGCAGGGCTCCCCAAACACGTCAGTCTGTTTCAGATACACAAGATTAAGTAGCAAGTGACATTCAAGAGCAATCAGCCCACCCAGGAGGAGTGAAACCAGCGGAAAAGCTGTCAGATTCCGCCTTTTCTCCATTAATCTTGAAGCTTTTCAGTGCTGCCAGGTCGCATCTCCATCAAACAAGCTGGGAAGAGTGTCGGGCTATTTTCTTTGGTCTCACTCTCCTCTCCCCATCACCCATCATTAACCCCTACTATGCCAGGTTCTGGTTTGGGCACAGCTCTTGTGTTATTCCTAGTAGGTGGAACAGCACGTAAGGCTGCATGGAGCCCAAAGTGGACCTTGTCTTAGCAGCAGGCCAACATTTACATGGTTGGAGAAGAGGGTGACAGGGCTTTCTTCCAGGATGGAACTGTTTTGAATACTTGTGCAAGAGGGAAGGAAATAGCAGGTGTGTTTGTCTTCTGTAGACAGACTCTCTCCCAGACTGGTCTTATTTGGGAGTGAGCTGTGTTTTCATAATCTAGAATAGAAGAGAGAGACATTTCCTCATTTGTTCAGTTAGGAACAAATTTTTGCCAGTTACATTTGAGTTGGCTGCATCACATGAGACCCAGGATTTGACCTTGGAACAAATATATATATTTCATTCTTGTCCTGGGTAGTTCAAATAGCATGTAGTACACATCGTGTAGCTGTAACAGAGGAAGCATCTAGGCTGGCAGCAACCTTCAGAAGTTGAATCATAGAAGCAGCGGATGGCTGAGTGGCCAGAAAGTGGCACAGATTGTGAAATGCACATGGCAGGGATAAGTGATCATACATATTGGAAGTGGAGCCAAGTGACTGTGTTCTTCTGATATGAGGGGATGGGCCTCTTTGCTTCATTTCCTAGGGATTACATCCTGAGGATGATATTGGGGAGGGTGTGTTTTTGAAAGGGAGGAAATTATGGTGGAGGAGAAATCCAGCTCTCAGAAGCTAAATCTATGATCATAAGAATGGCTGCAGCCCATAAAACCAATGATCTGTCTAGACTATCTGACAGCAAATGTCTTGGGAAAATTACATGAAACATATAGGCATCATATAGTTATAGATCCTTCAATAGTCTTCTAGTTTGCAGTAACTTGAAGAGAGAGAATTATACTGAGGTGTCATCGCTTTCTCTCCACATTCCCTTTTTTTTTCTGTAATAATACAGTTGTGGTGTTTAGTCTTCTCACTCAATATAATGGCATCTGAATTTCTGACAATCATGGACATATGGACAGTGGAGTTGTTTCTACCATAAAACAAAAAGTGAGAATTATGAAGGAAGTGTGCCCTGACACAATTCACACAACAGTATTCCCATCCTCAAGCAGAATCAAAGCTGAGTGGAAATGGTCAGAAGTGGCAAAGAAAGATGATGTCAGGTCTCCATCACCTGAGATGACTGCTCAAGCCCCAGGGAGACTGAGTACCAGGAGAGGGTTGCAGTGATCAATATCTAGGAATGCGTATTTGTATTCTAACCTGGTAGATAGTGTCCACCAGATCTCACCTTGAAGGTTAGAGAGGTCACTGTTCTCAGTGATTCACCTGTAAGCTGTCTGCCTTCCAAATGCCTTTTATTATTCTCTTTGTGTGCTGCACCAGGAAAAAGGAAAGGGACATGCTTTAGTCTGCAGAATTTGGTGTTTTTTTAAAGGAACTGAAAATAAGTTTTTTATACATGCAATCTAGGTCACTCCTAGTTTCTCCCTACTATCTACTGTTATACCATATGTAATTTATTTCATTATACAGAAGCTACCTTATAGAATATATTTTCCAGTTTCCACTTAAGTATGCCAGTAGTGAATCTATATTGATATATATGGTTTCTTAGGCTATATTTGTAGATAACAGACACTCATAATTTTTCTAGAATACTGCTTTTAATGGCAAGCTGTCTGTAGTTCATTCTTCTCCTGCTCTTTATCAGTCTACTGGCCAAGCAGGCCAGGGGTTGTAGTTGGTCATTTTCCTGATGCAGTACAACACTGCCTACATGGTAGTCTATGTAAACTCAGTCAATTTTGTGTTCGGACAGGGCTATCTTCAGCAAATGGGCTATTAACACTTTTAATGATTGGGTCAGAGGACACAGGTTATTGGAAAAGCAGTTGTGTCATTATCAAACATGCATGCAGAAGGACAAATAGTGTGTGATGTACAGAATAGTGGGGGGGGATACATCCAAAGGCAAGAAAAGACAGAAAATGGATGCTTAGAAAGTAATATCTGTATAGTACAGGAAGAGTGGAAGAAACACCATCACTATGACTTTGTTCAGACTACACAAGAAAGACTTGGTTCAGACTACATGAGAAGAACATGCTTCACAAATCAGTAAAAGATCCCTGTGGCTGGCTGCAAGATTCAAATATTGCTCCAGTATGACAGGAAAAGTGAGACCTGTCATTCTAGGAAAAGAAGCAGGCATAGAGAGCTCTGTATGTCTAAGAACAACAACAGGCCTAGAGACTTAGAGGACTTCCTCCTGGATGGCTGAAGTCTTCCAGAACAATGACCTGGAAGGCAAACTTTCACCCACTAAAACAATGAATTTTAGGTAATGAAAATTTTGTTTATCAGAAGAGATAAAGAGCTTAATATTTAACCAGGTTTAATCTCTGACTGACTGGTTGGGGCTAGACAGCTTGCTGTGTGTTGTGAACTGCTGTGGCGTGGTGTCATTACCCCATGTGGTCACACAGGCCTTTACAAACCATCATCTCATTAAAGGGGAGTCCTTTCCCCTCTGCCATTGCATTGAACATGTGAGAAGAAGCATATGGATGTGCTGAGATAGTCACTAATGTACTTAGCATTTACAGGTGTCCCTGCCCATAGTAGGGAGGTTGGATTTGATGATCGCTAAGGTCCCTTCCAGCCTAACCATTCTATGATTCTATGATACTTTAATTTGTACTCAGAAGCCAAAGCAGGAAAAAATAAATACATTACATTGCTGGTGTAAGAGCTGAATAGGCCACTTGAATAGGACACCCTTTCCCAAAGCTCACTGCTCACCCATGCACCTGGCATTCACCAAGCCCACACAGCCAGTATGTCCTACTCCTAATTTTACACGATGGCTAGACACAAAGTTTTTCTATTATGTTAATCTATAATTCAATGACATTTATCTTTACTAACATCTACAGTAGCTGTCTGTTCTCCACAATGGATTACTGCCAATATACAGAAATGAATAACCTTAAAATGTCTCCCTAAATATCTCTCTTGCAGTTTCTTTTCTCATGCAGTCTCCACAATGCTCCTCCCTCTGTTCAAACTGACTCCCCACCCCGGACTTAAAAGTGAACTGATATCAATTTCCTCCTTTTACACCAAAATTGTTCTCCCACCTTCCTCTTTCTCAAAATTTTCTGACTCTATTGCCCTTGTCCTTTTCTCACTCCTTTTTTCCCTCCTATAGTTGTATTTCTTGTTTTGTCTGTCTGGTTCTGTGTTCTCAGTTAAGGTTTACTAATCTGTCCTGTAGCCCTTATTGCATCTATATTCACACCTTTCTATAGTCGTAACTATTTTAGTGTTGTTAATTGCTCTATTCTCTCATTTACATTTCCATTCAGACCTTTCATCATATACCACGAGGTTTAAGAACGAATGCTTTTCCATTCAGTCATTTGAGTTTTATTTCTCCACATCTTAATCTTTATTTATAGGTATAAGTTAAACACAGAGTTTGGGATGTTTTGTTTGTGCCTGCTAGGCTATGCTAGTTAAGGCCACAGGACCTTCCTGACTCTCAGCCTCAGTGGTACTTCTGAGTAATTCTATGTGATAAAAAGATATAATTAATTTTGGAACCAAGTTCCTCTCCAAATTTCCATGCAAAATCCTGCCTGGAAAAAAAAAAAGACAGGGAGTATCCTTTGACACCATCTTCACATAAGTATTAGTGTTCAGATGCAGCTGCTGTCTTTGAAATAGCTTGTTCCATTTCCACCAGTTTCTGTTCCTGGTGAAGGCTCATTGATACATAATGAAGACAATTAGAATTTCCAAAGGTCATGAAAAAAAGTTAATTACATTCCCACCTCTATTTTATTTTCTTCCTACCCTGTTTCTCTTCCTCCTTCTTTAATCTTATTTACAGCACTGTTCAGACACGTAAATTTAAAAAAAATAAATTATTTAATCTAAAGCTACAATATTTGAACAAAAAGATGTTGCTTTTAGCAAAACAGTCTTTTGAAACCTGCACTATTTTTTCCTGAAGCACAAAAATAGCCTGGAAAGAACCATATTACTACTTTATCCTCCATCTTCTTCTAATGTTGCCTGAAAGAAACTCTGATCATCAGACTTCAATGGAGTAACCATTTCAGAAAAGTGTTTTCCTGATAAGGTGAAGTTATTATCTAATTTATATGACTAAAATAACTGATGTTCTAAATAATTGCCAGAACTAAGTCCTTGGACCAGATCAACTCACAGATAAACATAAGTGAAAATGATGGTAAGTTTAACATCTAATCTAGTTATTTATTAAATTCAACCATGATTTTCTTGTCGATATGAGTAAAACATAAGTAAACTTTCTGGCAGAATGAAATATTTAGGAACACTGTGACACCATCAATGATTATTTCTACTGGGGATCATAATTTTCTTGGTGATTTTTAGAGCCAAGAACACTTCATTTTTTGTGGAAAAGCTCAAAGGAAGTTTGATTCCTGACTTTCATACGCATACAATATAAAGGGTGTCTGAATGCACTTTACAACCTCAAAGTCAAACAGAAATATGAAAGTCATGAGTTTGCCTAAGCAAGTAACAAAATTATTAAGGTCATATGTGTTTTTCTGAAAGGTTCATCTTTAATACTTAAAGGTTGAAAAAAATGAGTATATTTTTTTTCTTTTGTGTCATGAAGTAACATACCAAGTACCTTATAGGAGTTTTTACCTCTGATTGGGTAGTAAGTCAGAAGACAGGGAAGTCAGTGTAATTTTGCTGGAAAAATCTAGATAGATTTACAAATAGATCTGGCATCTTTAAGTATTAATAGTAGACAATTTTGATCTGCAATGATGCTTTTTGGGCAATATAGTGGGGTGGTTTATTTTACTTTCTGAACCTTATAGACTTTGTGTGATTCACATAGGTTTTTATAAAGTTAATTAAGATTGTTATTTCAAGGCCAGGAAGAGAAGCAGACAGAAGAGGTAAGAAAGTTTAGTAGAATGTCTACTAGACATCTAAATCTCTTCAACCATAATCTCAGCTGGACTTTAACATCCTTTTGTTAACAGATTTTTAAGATAATTGTAATTTTTTTATAATCTATAAGCTGTGTGGAATTGTTAGCCCCAGGCTGACCACTGCTGGCAAATTTTTTGTAGATTTCTAGAGGTTTTAAAGTACTTTCTTACCCAATATAGAAATGGTTACATTTTTTGTTATTCCCCTACAACAGTGATGCAAACAGGAGCTGTGAAACCCATCACACCCTGGTAGCTGTCTAACACTGGGAGGCAATATTGAAGTTTGTGTTTGAAAATGGATGTTTTCATATAGGTATCATCAACCACTTTGGTTTACATTTACATTTCTCTTCTCCTCCTGCTCTAAAAGAGAGCTTGTGCAAAGTAATAAAAAAAAGACAACTCAGCTATAGCCTCTGGAGTTTCAGAGCAACTGCTATATACTGCATTACAGAAGCCAGAAGCTACAACAAAACCTCGATTTTCATGTTGGATATATTTTCTAATAGAAGAGTATATCCAGATTACTGCCTTCATAAAATGGAATTCTTCCCATCCTTCTGTAGTGGAGTTATGTGATGTGTTCAAGAATTCACACAGGATTTATATTCTACACACAGCAAAAGATTCAATGACTTGCTTACTTAGAAAGCATAACTTATCTATATCACAGCAATAATGGAGTAGTATAGTAGCTAAAATGACAGACCTGTATATGACCTTAAATATCACTTTCTTCAGAGTATTACAAAGAAATGTGCCTCTCTGCTCACAGAGGTATCCTTGTAAAGGTGCTGTGCAGTGGCAGAGCATTCAACAGAAAATGTAGTAGACTGGCAAGAGAGAGACTATGTGTGTATGGATGTGAAGTGACAGAGGTTTTAAAGAACATCAAAAGAAAGATAAAATAGATTATTCATTATACAGATAATAATATCAGGATTAGAATAATTTGCGTTTATACATTGGAATCTAGGCAAAACGTTCATTAACTTTTAATTCTTTCTTATGATGTTGCTGCATGCTCATCTCTCTAAACTCTGTGACTCCTGTAGAGGGCTATTGCACAGATACATCAATGCACAAAAACTGGCTAAAACATTTATGCCTTAAAAAAACCATATCTATTCAAATACATTACATATTTCCTCAGTTCTTGCAGACCTCCATCATGTTGCACCCTCCCCATTCAGGCACAGCAACAAAGATTTAGCAACGTTTATAGACCTCCGGTGGGAAAAGACCTCGCTGCTCTCTGCGTAAGAGGCACCCTTGGTTCTGTGTTACTATAGAAAGTACACTGAACCCACAGCCATTGATGAATTCTTCCTCTTGATGGGAATTATCTTTAGCATGGACCTTTTTCTGATCTTGTGCACAACAATAATTCTGACTGGTATGTAGGTTCTTTCAAATTAAAAACTATACACATTTGGACTGATTCTTGCTTTGTTAGTTTAAGATCACTCCATCCATCATAAGCTTCTGCCACACCGTGGCAGAATGTTTCAGATACATCTGTCAATAAAAGACACCAAGTGGAAAAGAACACAAGGGACAAGCAGTGTTAACAAGCTGAGTTAACACCCCCTTTTTTTTTTATTAAAAGGTGTTGTTTCAGGATTGGTTTATTTTTCTAAATTAGCCATAGATCTTTTAATTTTAGATCTTATTTGAAATACAACATCTGATGTGATAAGAGAGTTCAGGTAATGAAGTCATGGGGTGAGAGCCTTACTGGCTTACCATGCTGGATTCAAGGGACATGCCTTGCTCCCTGCTGTAGAGAAGGCACTCAAAGGGTGTGTTTCTTATGCCAGTTGTCTTCTATTTTTCCTGGTGTGGAGCATCCCGAGAAGTTATCATGGCTCATCATACTAACTAAATTTTTAACCAAAAATTAAATGCATATAGAGAGTAAATGCTTGCTGGTGCACTGGTTTCAAAGGCAATACTGTCTTGGTGACTTAGGCCAGGTGCTTTCTGGGCAGATGATGTAAGATCAACAGGATACACTGTGATGAATACACTTTCTTTTTCTTGTCCACGAGTTCTGAATTCTCTTCAAGGCACCATGTTCAAAAAACACAGCAGTAACTTCATCATTTAACAATGAACAACCAGTCACACCCTGGTTTGCTGATTTCAACTGCACAAACTTTGTCTCACTTCTGGAATCCTTCGGCTTGCTTTTAATGACAATATTGACTTTGGCAGGGCCTTCAGGATTGTTTGGTGTACACAGTATATTTTAGTCTTATCTTTTTATTTCCACTGTTTGCATGCTAATATTTCATATGACAGCCTAGGATTGTTACTTCTGACAACTCAGAATATTAATCTTCCTCCAACAGCTCTTCCTGTGCAAGGACCAATAGTTTCCTCTTCACTGGAAAACCCTGAAACCAGCACGTTCTGGCAAAACGTAGCCACAGCATTTCAGTTTTTAAAACAATAGATCACATTTGTGTGCATCATGAATATACTTTCCATTGTTTTTCAAAGCATTGTGTCAGTATCATGAAACAAAGTTTACTGTCTTACATCTGTGATAAGCAACCACTTTATTTCTCCACAAAAGCAAAAGTTTTGCTAATAGTTTGATTAATCAGTAGTTTCCAAAACCACTTTAATGCCATCACATTATAACTTCCTGTAACCATAGCCAAGTTTCAGTACTTCACACACTTCCCTCTCCCCTTCCCTTATCCAGGCTAGAATATATATATATATGTACATCTATATCTCCTCTGGCATCTCCCTCTGTAAAAAAATATCTATGGTCATTACAGTGCCAGGTACTTAAAGGACTCTCTGAAAGCTTAGTAAAGGAACTGTCTAAGGAAAATAGCAATTTGCTTCACGGTAACCTATTCAGAATATCACTGTTGCCTGTTTCTGAGAACCAGCAAGTTCAAAAGAATAAATTTTTCCACAGAACTTTGGAAGTTCAAGTTAAAGCTCATATTCTGTTTGGCAGCCTGACAAAGTGAACTTCGCTTGGATTTGGATGAAAAATTGATGAAAATTGACTTTGCTTACATTCTTTGTTTCTTTTAGAAAAAGCTGCTGTTACCATTCTGAAGGAAGCTAAAGTCTTGATCCACTGTAAACAGGCAGTTTGATGAGTTAACTGAGATGATAATATTAATTTCATCCAAACCTTCAAATTTAGTTATGTTATTCTTCTTAGCTCTAAGTTATAGTCTGCTTAGCTGCATGATTAAGGGAATATGCTTTCAATGAAAATTAACACTTTTTATTATAAACACTTCTTTCTTCAATCTTTAAATAAGGATCAGAATAGCAAAGCTATCAAAGGAATATCTTAACATATTCCCTTTCTTAGATAATTTAGGCTTAGCAAATCGGTTCAACAATTGCAATGCTGATATACATTGACCACTGATGACACATTGCAGTTTGATACAGTTTGCCGTCTTGACAAATAACTTCCCTTTCTCCTTCATTGATCTATTTTTTTTTGACTACACACAAGTAATCATGAGATTAGCAAGCTGTGTTGCAAATGGAGAGTAAATACTAGTAGTTCAATCACCACCACATGCACTGTTGTTCTAGTAAGAAAGGAACTCCCATTTGTTATTTGTTGACTATATTCAGCTGACTTTTTCCTTGTTGTTTTGAAGAGAGTTATATATAGAGAGAGGCCAACTGATGATAGAATTTCCTTCAAAAAAACTACCAAATCAACAAAGAAAGAGAAAACAGAGGTCTACGCTCAGTACTTTTAACACTCTAAATTTCTCTAGTTTAAGATAAATTTCCTGTTTAGTATTTAGTTGAATCTAGGTCCATTAAAATGTCTCCCATATTGAAATAAAACTGGTAAAACCAAAGCATTTCAGTGCCATCAGAAGGCAGTTAAAAACCTTTAATCAATTCCATGTGTGATTGCAACTTGTTAAGGCATTAGAAGTTATTTCCTTGAAAACAACATGAAAAATTAGAATAGTAATTTATTTTTCCAAGTATTAGAGAATTTTCAGTGTCTCCACTTGACAGACTGACCAGACTAGTATTCCACACTCCTTACAGCCCAGGTTTAGGGTCTGATTTGTACGTCACTGCCAACTTTCAGACACTTTCTACTTCTGAGAAAATTTTTAGGCTGCAGTCCTTCATAATTATGTCATCAAATGCTGGTTTGGGTTAAATGCACCATGTCGCAGAAACACATTTCTTCCATTTCCAGAGCATCATCAAGTCTAATGACAAAAAACCAGTTTCTATCCCCGTTCTGAATAATGTTTTGGCTTTGCAATGGACATGATTTATGCATGAAAGGAAACTGGCTGAATAGAAAACTTCAGGTAAGACTTCCCTTTTTCTCTTTATGCTGAAACATACTTCGAGTATAGGAAGAAGCTCATTCTTTATGTATGCTCCTGCAAAACAAACAAAAAAGTTTTATAGACACATTTATCTTCTAACATTGCCTGGAGACAATGATAGAGAAAACTGTCATCAAAGCAAAAATGTGCCAGTGGCTAAAATTGTATGCACTCAACTTTGCAATGCTCGTCTTGCTGTCTAGTAGATTATCTGGTCTTGATAATATTGAAGACAATTATACTGTACTAAGAGGGGGTTCTGAAAGTGAACAGTATCCAATGCTCTTATCACATGTTTTACAAAAAGATTAATTTAACACAGGAATGGTTGCTACAATGAGCCATTGGCATGAGAGGAGATTTAAAAAAAAAAAAAAAAAGAGTTTGATATGTTTAGTTAGTAATCTAGAGTTCATCTCTTTCTAGTTTTAGTAATCTTGTAGTTTAGTAGGCTCTAAAGGAATCCGATTACTTCAGAAACCACTTTACCAGAGAGGGACTATTAACTTAAAGAGTGGGAAAGTGGATGAACTGCTAATAAATTAAACCAGTCTGGAAATAAGAATAGAAAAATCAGTATTTCAGAGATAAGCCATTCTGGATTGGTCTTTGAAATGCAATTGGGACCACAAGGAATACAATGTTTCATGCTAGCAACTCACAAGTGTGTAAGTGGGATGACAGTGATCCTGCTGTTAAAAATTAAAATTTGCGATTTCTATCTTTGCGTGGTTAACTTCTTGTAACAGAGGCTTGAAAGCCTTCTGGATTTCCATATATCTTTTTGCACCATATTTTAAATACTTTAATCCTGCCAGCTGTTTACCTGCAGGGGCCAGAGAGATTTACATTTGCCCTCAGTGCATAATTGGGCTTTTGGGGAATGAATGTAAGCAGGGTTACTTTCTTTAAAAGCATCAGACAACAGCCACAGAAAGTGATTGGATATTTGGGCAGAATTTACTGGTATTTTTGTGATATTGATAAAAACTTTCTTGCCTCTGCTCAACTGTTTAGGAAAACTTTCATTGTTAGGTTTGGAGTCACATGGCTTCCTTTCCCAAAGTTCAGTGTGTTGACAGACTCTGTTAACAGTCTTTTCTGGTTTCTGCCTTTCTACACAGTGTATAGGCAGTGCTTACTTTCTAGGACCCCCAGACATTTTATATTCATAACAGCCTTGCTATTGCTAAGGCCATGGTTGGGACATTGGTGATATCTGTAGTTTTTCCTATTTTACTCTTGCATATTGTCCTCCATGATGATTTTTCATCTTTATAGTGAAAGATTTTGGTTAATCACAGAGTATCAGAAACTTTTACACAAGACTTGGAGGCTTAATGGGTAAATGTACAGTGGCATACTTAGAGAAGTCAAACCAGGTATTTTTGTAGACAGCTGCAGAGTTAACTCTTTATGGTTGACTGTGATTGATTCCAGGTCCCTCCAAAGACTTCTGTTTCATTGCATTTAAATTCACCAAATAGTTGTTGAATCTCTCCGTGACTAGTTGAAATATGTTTAATGCCCTAAAAAAACATTAAACATAGGGAATGTTTATTGTAATGTCCATATGTCCGTTACCTGAACATACTGAGACCGGGTAGTTTACAGTGGAGACTTTAATTTTTTTATAATGTAGGTACTCCACAGTCAAACATCCTAGGTTCTATTTCACCAGTTCTTTGGCTAGAAGAGTAAGTTCTAGCTTCAGGGGATGCAGGAATATAGTTGTCACTTCACCTATATTTCCATTCTAACTGCATCATGCAGGGAGGTTGGCAGCACAGCAAGATTTGGTCTTTGGATAGGGACACTGCAGCTGTGGCGTTAGGGTTATACATTGCTATGCTTGATGGCACAAAAAGCATCTCTGCAACTTACCCATCATTATTTTTTTTGTGCAATTCTGAAACCAGTGTAAAAAAAGATTCAGCAGCCTACAGTAGGAACAATGCTCAGTGTACAAAGGGGTCACTCACCACCTCCTATCCCCAGTCTTTGTGCTTGGAGACTATAGGCCACTTTGTCTATTGCTGCCTGATGTCAAAAGTCAACCTCTAGTCTTACAAGTACATTTATGATGAGTGAGGTGCTGTTTGGAGGAAGAACAGTAACGTCTGCTAATCCAGCTTATTCTACACGTTTATCTGCACATTGATGGTGCTGCCATGCACACAGCAATAAGAAACCCTATTCTTCCTAGAACATGAACAATTTGAGATAGGACTAAGAGTGCTTTTCCAGTATGTTAAAAATTCTCTGCTAAACATACTGAGTAACCAGAATAGATCTGTTATTGAGGAAAGGATCAGTCTTGGAAAATCACCATGAACTGCTGGAGCTAACATGATACCCATTCACTGAGCAAAACTGTGAAGATTCCTTAAAACAAACAGCATCCATGTATTCTTATTTGTAATTCTATTAGTTATCCATCTACTTGGAATTGCAGCTCGGCTGTGGATAAAATAGGATGGGACTTAGAGAGAATACCCATCACTGGTTAACAGTATGCAGGCATCAAACCAGTTGGATGTCCTTAGGGAAACATTTTAACATAAGCTTATTTGATTAAGTAGCATTTCAATCTCTATTTAGCTAGATGATAAGCATCTCTTCCTATCACTGGATTAGCATTTACAAGGTACCAGCAGTGAGATACATAAACACCGAAAGGACTCCAGACTGTTGCTTCTCCTATGGTTGCTGTTTTATAAAATCTATTTGTGCAAGAAATCTTCACCTGTTGTTCATATGTCATACATACACACTCAGAATACTTAATCCTGAGCTGTTAGATGGTCTTCAGTGTTGTCCCAGATATTTCCTTCACATATAAATATGTTAAAATCTTTATAACAGCAGAGTACTGAATACATATATAAAATACAATGAACAGTTAATTTGGGGAAATAATTCAAAGGAGAGAGAAAAGGTATCATGTATTTTACTCTTGGACATGACTTCAGTGGCAGGAGGTAATTGCTTATTGTCTGAAGATTAAAGTACCACTTCGTCCAAATAAGCATACAACCCAGACTTGTCCCGCAGGGAGCAGTGTTTCATAAATGAATAAACAGGTGGCATAGTGCATATTCCAAAGATGGGAATATTTCCAAAAGAAGTCGCAGAAGCTTTTATGGAGTAAACATTTATCTGATTGGGGAGAAGATTCTCATTTAGCTGTCTGTAAACACAAAGTATTTGAGTTAGCAATCCACGTGGATTCATTTTGGAAGAAGATCTGCAACACTGCTTGCAAAATGTTTCATTCTTTTACTCTTTTGACAAAGCCAGTCACCTCAATCAGGTTGTGAATATTTTGGTAAGATGCAAGTCATCAGGAAGTATTCTAAGATACACATTATATGAAGACTTTTAAGATAGCAATGAAGTGATTGAATATTTCTCCCTAAAATACTTGTAGCTTTTAATGTCAATTTTAATGTCAATTAAAAGCTACAAGTATTTTAGGAAGAAATATTGCTTGGGGATTAAGGTAAGGTGGACTTCTATTGATTCTCAAAAAGCATAATTAAAATGCTCATAAAAGGTTCTTTATTAACATAGAGATAACTTAAGAAAAAAAAATGAGTCAAAAACCAGTCCCCATTTTTCCAATTACGATGCTAGAAAAGAAGGGCTCAAGAACTGCTCAAGAACTGAAGAGTATACATACATCAATTTTTTTGAGACTATAACAAGCTGGATGGATTGCTGCTAAGTTAAGAACAAGGAGACCTTGATACTTGACTAGACTGTCCAGGTCTCTGGGAAATGAGAAGAGCTTATTTGGATGAATATAAGATTGCAATTTTTTTTTATCAGTATCACTGCAGGTGATGAAAAGTTGTCAGAACAGCCTTTTATATACCCTGTAGCAGAATCTTTCCATCAGAAATGCTAGAATGTTTTAGCTTCTGAATCAGGATGCCAAGAGAGAAATTCCTGCATATAACAACGACAAAATCTGTCTTCAAGAAAAATGGACATGACTAAGTAGTCTCAGATTCAGGGTTATTACTGCTCAGGGATTCCTCTAAAACTGAAACAAATTTTACTGATTCCTGTTGATGTTCTGAAATCCAAAGTTTGCAAAATCTATTCTCTAAGATGGCATTAGAAATTATGTTTATTCTACATTCTAAGCCAAAATATGGAAAGGATTTGAGAGGCAACACATTCTGTGATCTGGCAGAGATACTCTGAACTAGAAGTGGGTGGGGAAATATCCCTGAGGACCTTGCCTAGAAATAAAACCTGGAGCTTTTGAATTTCCTTGCAAAGAAAAGTAGAAAAGAGCAACAGAGAAATAAAATAGAGCAAGTAACAGTCAGAGCAGCTACTTAGGAGATGTAGGATCCAGACTCAGGCTTTGGCTCCAAATCAGACATTAGGGCCTGAGTGTTGTATACTCGTACAGTACAAGTACCCTATTAATTTCTAGAGCCTTTGCTTCAGTCACTTCTTTGTTCTCTTTTCTGCAGTTAAGTGGAAAGAGTTATCTTTTTCCAGAAGGAAAAAGGAGAGGAATTCCTTAGCCTAACAGGTAGGGAATTCACCTGGGATATAGCAGCAGCAGGTGCCTGTCAGTGGACTGTGCCTTCCCGGATACTGTACTACCCTGCTATTGGCTACTCTCATGCAAGTTCAGTGGTTCTGATCTGAAGTTATGTCTGGCCACAAAATATTTCAGAATTAATGTTTACTTAAGCCAGAATTTCCCACAATGATTTCAAAAACTCAACATTTCCCAATCTTCATTTTTTACGGAGTATTTCCAAGCTGTCGAGATTCAGATAACTTTTTCCATTGCTGACAACTCAAAACAGCAGGACTGTAATATTCAAAATGAAGCCTGGAAAGAAAACCTTTTTGAGTTAGCCTAGTACGAGATTAATGATATGCCACAGATAAAAAGTTAAGCATCTAGACACAACAATTCTAATCACAGATAAGACAGTTGGCTATGCTCTGCCATTTTATGCCCTCAGGAGATGGTGAAGGTCATTTAGGTGCACAAATGTGGGATGCTGAACCTACTGGCCAAAAAACAAATTCTGAACTCCAGAAAAAGTAGCACCAGGATGGAGCACACATAACCACATCACTCAAATGCTGACTGTGAATCTTTAAGGCAATGTCTATGGAAAAGAATAAAAGGCCCAACAGGCACCAGTAAGAACTGGATTTTTGTTTCTGTGATGCCATTTGTTTTCTATTATGGATATGTGCATCTTAGGTTAATATTCCTCTGAGATAAGACCTCATACCTGATAGCATTCATCCCCAGGCCAGGCCACAGATCTATGTCCCTGGCACCAAACAACTGTCTGGAATCAAAAATACTCCCAAGAAACACATCACTTTGTATTTGTTGGGGTTTTTTTTTGCATAGAGACCTGGTCAGAAAAATTGTCCAGGAAGAGAAAAACTAATTGTGGTGCTAGAAAGAGACGCTGAGCATGTATGAAAGACCATATGGTAATGATCAAAGTTGAGGAAAATGAAAAAGCTGCCTTCCACCTGCAAAACAGAATTGTCTGAAGATAGTGAAATGGGAATGCTTTGAAGATAAGCCATCATATAGTGTGGGAAAAGGAGGCAAGAAGTGAAACCTGGTATTGAGACAATTTCCTAAGGTGTACTCTGTGATTGGTGGGTGGGGGAGCCAGGTGCTGATTATTTTCTACCTTGTTCTAACATGTAAAAATCAGCAGAAGTGCTAATTGTATTTGTTAGCTGCTTTTCCTCATAACAGTATATAGAAAGCAGGCAGAGGAGGAATTAAAAATTCTCTCAGCACTTTCTTCCAAAATATTTCAGGTAGTGGCATCTGACCTTTTCTGAAATGGGATTCCTATATTGTCTTCCATGGTCTTCTCCTGTCTCTCTTCAGGAGCATAAAGACTTAAATTCAAACATGGGCTCTGCAGTTTCTCTCTCCTGTGCTTCTTAATCAGTCTGAAATCTGAAGGTGAGGACTGATGTGAAGATGTTATTTTTGAGGTCACATTAACAGAAGTACACCTAACTCTCTCCACTCCTCTGATGCATTTACTGGTATCATCTATGTCTCCTTCAGAGCACATATGGAATTTTGAGACATAGGACTTTAATACTCATCCAAACTACTAGTCTGGAATCAGAAAATCAAACAAATAAATGAATGAACAAACAAACAAGACGCATTTCTTGTAGCAGAGGTGGATACTTCAGATATCATTTTTAAAGGAGGCAGAAAAAAAGTCTGAAGGAACTTAGATAATAAGACAAAATAATATGTAATTCAATTTGAACTGTGCAAAAGCAGAGATGTTCAGATATAGAGATAAAAATTCCACAGTTTCAACATCCCTCAGATGATATTTTACTTATCAAAAATTATCTCTCAGACATGAAGAATGATATTGATGATTGAACAACAGGTGTTAACAGTGCAGGTGACAGTAGCTTAACTAGTTTCCATTTGTACCCATGTACGTGGTTACAAGAACATAAAGGTGGTCATGATGGCTCTGTCTAGCCAAGGTCCTGTTTCTGAAAGGAATGAATGCAGACAGCTGTCTAGCTCCATAGGGATACCTACCAAAATGCATACCTTTGAGTATTCTCACAGCCTCCAGCCATTTGTGCTTTAAGGACTTCTATGCTGGAGGTGGCTTCTATGTGTTTAATAACCTGTAATGATCTATTTTTTTTTTTAACCAACAGCTTGTTTAATCTCTCTTAAGAGACATGAACATTTAGCATTCACATCACACCTGTGGCAACAAATAAAAAATACTTCTAAAGCTTAGTACATCTCATCATTTCAGATTTCTGCACTGCCTAAATGAATCAAAATCCACCAGCCGCTAAAGCAATCCAGTTTAAGTGTGCATGCCCACATTGTGGAGAGGCATGTAGTTCTCCTATCACCTCACACTAAAGCAGATACTGTAAGATATTGGCATTTGCAGTTTTGCACAAAGCTACAGTGATGGGCTGCAGCAAAGTTGTTTCCAATTTACTGTTATTTTAAAAATTTGGATTATATTCACAGTGATAGGTTTTGCTTTTTTATAGCCCACTTAAATGTAATTTTGCTTAAATCATTTTACTTACATAGTTATTACACTTGTGCAAGCAGAGCTTGTGTAATTTAATTACTGCACATTCTCAGTGCTGTGGTTCGTTACTTCCTCTTACGGCAAATGCACCCTTTGCTCCCAAGTTCTGTTTTATGTATAGCTGCAAAAAGCAGTTGAAAACTAAGGGTCATAAAAGTGGAAATTTAAGAAAACTTATTTAGTTGAAGTCATAAAACATTTAGTAGCTTCTTCATTTGTTATGAGATTTTATGTCTGTTCTGCTTACATTCCTGGTAAAGGAAGTTTGCTATCAGTACCACAATAATTGGTTGCCAGAGAGAGAGGAAAAAATGTGCCATCAGAAGACTAAAACTTGAATAACCCATGTGATAAATCAATGAGTAAGACAGTCTGCAATGTAAAGGGCACTGTAACTGCATCATTTCCCCAGCCATGTTACTCAAAAATATTTTCTCAAGCACTGTGCAAACATCCCAAGTGAAGCAATAAAAGTAGTCAGGTGGGGAAAAGGGGAAGAAAGCAAACCCAAATTTAATTACTGAGCAGCTTTGTAATTTTGACAAAAAAAACCCCACAACTATTTGGCAACACCACCAGATCATATGTAAACCAAAATAGTGAAACAACCAAGAATGGACCAGAAAAGGTGTTGTAATAAGCAGAAAAATTATTAGGCACTGCTTATAATAAGCTGTATGTTCTAATTTGAATTTAGACTATTTCCTAATTTGATGTTTTACTTCTCTTAGCTAGTTAAGGCAGAAGACAGCAATGATAATCTTGCATTTAATCAGAAAAATCATCTCAGTAGACTCACTGCAACTTCGCATCCTTTAACAGACAACCAAGGAGTGCTAAAAGACAACTGCTTTATGTGATAGATATACTAAGAATTTCCTATTTTTTTCTACCTAGAAATTAAAATATCTTCCCGTATTTATAGGTACAATACCAGAATAGAGAGATCTCTTCACTTTTTCTGATTTATCAACACCTTTTTAAGAATAACTGTACTTATCATCAATCCATTCTTTTATCAGGATAATATAGGAGGCTGAACTGTATGTATAATATGAAAATGTATAACCGTCATTTAAATATTTCTGCAATCTTAGACAATAACTCTGAAACTGTGGAATTCAACCATGTATGGGTATGTAAGTTGTTTTAAAAAAACCTGATTACTGAAGATCATGGTGGTCAGTCGTAAATCTCAATCAGCTTCAAAATGGAGACTTTTTTGGTGATCATTTCTTCACTCTAAAGAAGGTATTTATTAATCACAAAACACTGACAAATGCAATAGCAGGGAATGTTTGAATGCCATACTGGCAAATAGCACTAAAAACAGCCATTCTGTGCCAAATCAGAATAACCTGAACACATCCAGCTTTGGCGGTGGCTAACAGTGACTACCAAAGAAAGAACGTGGCTACTCCAAGGCTACCCTTTCCAAGCTGTCAGCGGTTCAGGGTTTTTTCTAAACAGTATAGTACTTTATGTTTAATGCAAACTTTCATTGTGGGCATTTCTTGTGCTGAATTCAAGCTAGGGTAAAGTTAGTTTTGGTAGTCAAAAGCTTGACCATGAATTTCAAAATCTGCTATGTGAAAATGTACTCATTTTTAAGCTGCATCCTCCTGAATTTGTTGATCTGCCACTGTAGGAAAAAGTGTCAATACGTATACACTATTCTCTGCACCACTTGTGATTTTAAGGCTACTACCATAGTCATCCTCAATTCTCTCTCCCGTAGACTGAAAAGCCAATTCAACCCTTCAGATTTGCTCCTCAAGCAAAAGATAAACTTAAGTCTTTAAGTATGCTGTTGTCTCTCTGTAACTTGATAAATCAAGACCTTTTTGAAAGTCCTCTGTAAATCCGAATAGACTTGAATCATCTTGTCCCCATATTCACCAACTCCTCTGAAGAACAGAGATATGAATTACATCCAAAATAACCAAACTGATGCAACATTTTAAATTCATATCTGATCACAGCACTAGTTACAGAGACCTTTTTTGGGGTGAGGAAAAATAACCAACTTACAACAAACCCCAAACAATCGAAACCCAAAGCCTGTCACCTGTTATTGAAATAGAGAGTTTTAAGAAAAACATTTAAGCCATAGGTAAAAAGTTACAGAAAATAAGCCACATACAATAGTTACATAGTTTGAAATTTTAATTCCTTCAAGACTCTCACAACACTGTCTTACCTTTGCCTTTATTCTAATCAATTTGTCCAAAACCATTTTCATTCAGATTTCCTGTGCAGGAAGGGTTCAACACAGGGACCTTTCTACCTTCCCTTATGATGAATGTGGATACAAAGACTCAGTATCTTAAATCCAACCAAAATCCACATTTTAATACCATTTTTTTTCTGTTAAGTTGCTGAAGGCACATTTATTTCAGTAATCTTGTTATGTTGGTGATATACTCCAGCATTAATAAAGTATCAATTAAAAATAAAACACGGAATGTAGCAATAAGAACAAGGATTTATCAAAGCAAGCTACCACACCAGACATACCACAACTGATATACCATCCAAATTATGATGTTATTTCAGGGTTATTTGTACTTTTTGTTGTTATTGTTTTGTTGGTTTTTTTTTGTTTGCTTTGGAATAACAAAATATGTTGACATAGCTAGTAAGCAGTAAGCCAGTAAGCAAAGATTAGGTCAGATAACTCTATCTTTGGCAAAACCAAACTAAACAAGGTCCTAGTGTGAAATTACAGGCAAAAGCTAAAATTAGTCCAAATTAGCTTTTCCTTTTCTACACATGACAAAACATTCTAGATAAGGGTAATTAAATTTTCCATTTCATTGTATCACTGTCTGATCATAGTCTGATTTGCTTTAAATTATCTATCAAACTGCATATTTAAGGAATACACTGCTAGAAATCTGAAACCGCTTTTTGTTTCATGACAGTCTTTAGGTTCCACTGCAACATCATGGTCTTGAGAGTTGCAGTGCCTTTGTTATAATAAAAATTGCTCACTACAATTATGAATGCTGCCAATCTTCAAAATAACTTGGTACCCTGTAAACGCCATTTTATCACAACAAAACTATGCAAAATATATAATATATGGTTTTTTGAAGGGTGTCCTATACTGCACAGTACATATTTACCTGTAGTCAGCAAGGGGAGGCATTGATTTCTAGCGTTTCAGTTTGGCTTAGGTAAAAGAAATGCCATTAAAGGTAAAGATTATGACCATCCTGAGCCTTCAAGGTTGGTTTGGGTTTTGGTTTTCTGTGGCTCATCATGGAATTGTTGTCAACAGGCACACATTTAACATCACAGAATTCATTGCAAGGAATGTAAATATAACATCTATGTAAGGCTCCTCTGCAATGGTGGCATGCCATTGTCTTGTAATTTAACTCACCCTTGGTTGTTATTGTAAAGGGGTAAGTCACCTCAGATGCATGCAAGTACCACTGTGTAAAGAAGAGGTTCTATCTGTTTGGGAGTTGTTAAATGTCTTCTTTTCCCATAATGATTTTGATACTTCCAGAGGTTTGAAATATTGCCATTAAAAGCTTTGCTCAGCTAGATCCAGCACAGCTATATCTGCGACCAAGATGAGTATCTAATCTCTTTCAGCATTTGTATTTGTCTTGAGTCCTCACAATCTCTTTTAAATTTCCATTTTCATCTCAGTGATTGAGGATACTAAAAAAACTACTTATGGTGGTTTATCTGTTGTGCCTTTTGTTTTGACATATTCGAGATTTGGGAGCAATCTTACCTATCATAACACACTGCAGAAGAGACAGAAGCTGGAGTTCACCAATGAAACATTTGCTTCTGAAGTTATTTACCAAAGACAATCAGATCATCTTGAACAATTTTAGTTCCAGCCTAGTGCTGTAGTATTCTGGTAAGTTAATAAAAGGATAATGAAGTTTAGTATCTAGATTTTTTATCTCCAAAATACATTCCTGATGACACTGGTCCTCTTGCAAGCTCTGGCACTCACTTCAAGGGCTTGAAGACTATAGCAACAACTATCAACTCTTCCATTGTCAGCATCCTCATTCTTAAGAAGTCATCCAATAGGAGAGAAAAAAAAAAAAAAAAAATCTAAGTCCTAGGAATGTGACTGGAGGAAAAGAATACCTGGCCTCAAACAATTTAAAGACTTCAAAGTAGGGTGTACAGTGCAAAATCAAAATGACTATATCCATTGCAAAAAAATAGCATTCTTCTTCATGAAGGAAGGAAGGGGGACTTAATGGAAATACTCAAATGAGGATTCATTATCTTAGCAGGAGAAACAAAAAAAACCCCAAACGACTGTGGTCTATGAGAAAATTATTCTAGTTATATGAAGTATACATTAACATACAGCAATCTCATGTAATAGGTGTACAAAGAGAATGTTAGGTATCTAACTTGTCTGTCATTTCCCTGGACTACATTATTTCAAAAACCATACTGTGGATCCGCTGCATTAGATATACACGCACTTTTCAGTTTTAACGTTGACAATTTTACAAAGCTTAAAGACCATTAAATTAAGATCCTGCTGCTCTTCAGTTGTAAAAGAAAAAAAAAAAACAACACAAACCAAAACAATGAATGGCTTTTCTTATTACTGTCTCTTTAGTAAAACCAGCATACTAAGCTTAGCCGGGATACGAAGAGATGCAGTAGATTCTGGACTGTTAAGATTCCAGTTTATTGCACTCTGGTGTTCCTGGAGGACTTTAGGCTCCACTGCACAATGCAGCATTCAAAATTCAATAGGAAGATGAACTGGAATAACAGTTCTTGTCTGCAATAGGAAAATAGTGACATCAGCCAACTGGTTGACTACACTGAAACTGGGTCAAAACCAAGGCTTTAAACAAATGTTATCCAGCATATAGAGCAGCTGGTTAAAACTGAAACAAGAATATAATAAAAAATGGACAACACAAGGTAGTTTTAAACCTTCTTTTAGCTAGAATTCAGTGCACAGCACTTATACCATTCTTTAGATCTATGTGGAGGAGCTGTCTCAACTGTTTTTTTTGTGACAGTTGGGATAAAACTTTGAGTTGCATATGAAAAAGGTGTACCCTCCACAATTTCTAATAGATTTCACTGATCATGTGTTGATAACTGAATATGTTAAGTAAAAGTTAAAGGAGAAGTGAATAAATCCAAAGCCACAGATATGTAACCAAGGATTCCAAACATAATGTGCATTATTAAAATTAAGGATTTAATGTCACATAAGACAAACTGAGTTCAGGCTATGTATCTGATGTTAAGGTTGATATGCTATCATCTTGTTAGGCATTGTCTTGTTAGGCAACAAGAAACAATGCAGATAAATATGTAACTAGCAACAGAAGAATAAAGTTATAATTATATAATTAGTATATGCTGATGCTGTGTGAAGCTCCTGACACCCTTCTGACTTAACTTGTGAATATTTAACTAGATTAGTTTCACTTATGAGGAACATCACACAGATATAATTGCAATCTCAATCTTTTGGACTAAACCTCCCCCCCGTACTCAACAGTGCTTTCTATATAAATATAATATACATTTATACAGAACAGTCTAAGATATACTTGAATGTTAAGTTACATATAATTACACTGTTCTGTTCAACTGACAAACTTCCCTTGTCTATAAAGAAAAGACTCCAACTTCTATTGAGAGAATTTGTATATGCAACGCTGCTCAGTTTACTCAAGATAGTGAATATAAAATTACCATGAAAGATAACCCATAATCTTTAAAGTTGAAGCTGATTTCCAACATTCCTTTTGATAGATTCCCAGTACAGCAATTTTTTAGAACTATGAACACTCCAAATCACCTCTATTTATAGGGAAGTTTGCAACAGGTTCAGTTGGAGACATCAAAACCATTTTAAATAGACATCACAAGATGCATCTGTAGTTTAAAGGCCAGATTTATTAGGAGATTAAGAGATGTATTATACGTGGACTATAAATATAGCACAGCTGACTTCATTCATAGTTAGACAGCCAATGCCAATCTATTTGGTAGACACCCTTGTTCTTTTGTTCCAAGAAAAGTTTGCACCGTAAGACTTGAATTTAGGTTTTGGAGTCTTCTTCTCTTCAACGTCATAGCTCCAGCCTGGAGGTTACAGGGGAAATACAGGGGGCAAGGGGAGACAAGAAAGAAAAAGAATTTTAAATATTTTCAGCATACAATATAAAGCAAAAGCAACCTAAACCTTTTAACTTTAGTATCATTTTCTCCATGCAGGCATCCATTAGTGTATTCCAGTCAGAAGCAGAGGATACTGAAATGCCACAGATGTGACATAGGCCCATTTTCTCAGTTGACAAGACTTCACCATACTAAGTACCTCCATTTTCTTTACTCCTGCAAAAAAAAACTTGGCAACCATCAGTGGAAACTTCAAAAGGGAACTCAGACTGTCCTGCAAGTTCATGGCTGTACAGTTCTACAACATCACAGAAGCACAAAGGCTCTGTGTATTCTGGGACAGTATATGAGAATAAAGTTAAGGAAAAGTAGGGAAAAAATAGCACAGAGAATATCAATCCCAAAGGCTGTGAGAGGATGGAGACCTTGGAAAGCTAGAGAAAAAAGAATGGGAGGACCAAAGAAAAAACTTCAGCATTAGAAAGGACTTGAATACTTAACATTGTTATAAAAAAAAATAAGAGTTAGGAGTAAAAGAAAAGGGAATGAAGTGATAGAAGACAAGTAAATTATGTGATAGTTAAGAAAGATAAATGCTAAAAAAATGTCAGAAAAGAGGAGGTGGAGACATTAGTATTTATGTAAATCAAAATGCAAATTGGTTACAGCCTCCAGGTGCCTGGAAAGTTGCCAGGGCAGCAATCAGTATTCCAAAGTTTGGTCTCTTCAAATGCAATATTTCACTCAAAGTAGAGATACCCGAGTTGAAGCTAGAAGTGGTTAAGTATGCAGTTTTAACTGATACTTAAAAGATGATACTTTTCTTTCATAGTTTGGAAACAAAAACTTAAGTCATAAAAGGTTTAACATACATCTTATTTTTAACATTTAAGATGTGCATAGAAAACACGCAAGATGCATCTACACATCAAAACATGTTTTAGATGATACATGTGTTGTCACGTCACTGTGCCTCATTTTCGTCTATTTACAAATGTCACACAAATGTTTTCTTCATGCTTATTAGGCTTAAACAATGTTAATTTCCAATTAACTATTCTCCGTAAGAAATACGGAACAGAGGTTTTAAAAACATGTTATTTCCATCCATGAGAGCACTAGCTTTTCCCTCCTGTTCTGATTAAAAATATAAGCTTGAGTAAACAACCAGAACAAGATCCAGAGACAGACTTTGGTCTTGCAACATTCAGCATTGCAACACCTAACTCAGAGGCACCTGGCTGCTGGAACAGAATCTAGAGCCCCAAGTTATTACTTCATCTTTTTACACACGGTAAGCCAGGGGCTGGCAGTTCTCCATCCTGGAGTGCC
>JANHFX010010118.1:1146-13017 GCA_027560015.1 Chloroceryle amazona | reverse complement strand
CATTGCCCCCCCATCCCCTGACAACAGCTGCAACAGGAATGCTCCAACCTGAAGCAACTAAAGCACATGCAGAAATCTATGAACTTTTTTTCTCCCTTGAAGAAAATATTAGAGCACAGATTGAAACATTGACAAATCCCATAGATTTACATTACCATTAGGAGCCTAAACTTCATGTGAACAGGACTATTCACCAAAATCCTAGGCAGCCAACTATGTGCTGCAGTGTAAAGTGCTTTCACTTGGGCTTCATTCTGTATACAATTAAGAGGCACCAACATCTACGCTGACTCAAGAAGCTATGCTTAGTATGAGGAAAGGCAGGAGGTTATCTTACATAGTGGAATGTACTGATTGAAACTGTGGATCAGGTACTAAAATTCAGCTCTCTTTTTTCTCTATCCATTAATTATTATATAAAATTGACACCCTTGTCTTGTTTTAAGCTCTATCAGAGAGACAATTTTTCTGTTGATAGTCAAGATCAAGAGAGGAACATCTGATACTGGCAACATTCTTCAGTATTTTTGAGAAGCACAAAAGGCCTCAGGACATTCCAACCTCAAAAAAAAAGAACAACAAACCTTGTATATTTTCAGTAGGAAGATGCCCTCTTCTACTAAGGGTTGACTTGTAAGCCCTCAGCAAATAAACCTAACAAAGATAAAAACTGAAGCACTACAAAACCGGGCAAAAATATTAACTGACTTTTAACAAAGAATAAGATGCGGAAAAAATGCACAAGATTTCTCTGAAAAATTACCCTCAGCAGCATCAGATATGATCAAAGTGAACTTTCTTGCTGAAAACTAAACAGTAATTACATAAAATTAACCTGTCAGTTCACCCCAGTAAAGAGTGAAATCAAACATCAAATTCATCTCTAAGGATGCTATACTACTCCTGTTCCCTACACACTTAAAAGGTCAGATGGGACTTCTTGGTCTCCCTTCCAGGCCTCACCTCCACTCCCCTCTCCAGGAGCAAATAGTAAACTGGTGACAGTCAAAAAATGCAGCAAAATTTTGGGCATGTTGAACTCATCTTCCCAGGACAGCCATGACTTGAATTTAAAAGGCAAGGAAGTTTAAATAAAACACTGTGGCTTTACAAGTCTGTCACTACTCACTTTGTGGGATTTTGTTTTGTGGCAAAACAACCCTCTTGGTCCTGTCATCAAATCATCCTTTGAAATTAAGCAAGTCTCATTTTTTGGTTTAGTTCAGAAAATAAATTTTGGGAGATCAGTCCCTCAAAGCTACACAAGGGAGCAAGTTTAACGTGTGCGACTTCTATTTGCAATTAGAGCAGCAATGGAAAGCAACAAGCATGCACACTAATTCTCCAACTTCTGACATTTCTACCCAGACTACCAAAAGAAACTGTCAAAATATCTTAACAATTCAATTAAAAATGCTTTCACTGGGATCATGTAATGTTTATTTTTAATGTGAGTGTAGCAGTGATATGAAACACTAACAGTCACTGGAATGTTGCAACATATATGTAAAGCACCTCCTGACAGACCTGCAATTCTGACTGCTGAAGCTTAAACCACAGTTTTATAAGGAAATATGTTAAAGTTTTCTCATTTGAATAGGCCAAATGCTTTGTTTAACAAAAAGGGGTTTTTACCCGCAGTAAAGTTTAGTAGGGCTTCAATGTTTCATCTTTTCTGTTTATATTAATGTTACTATATTAGCCTTTGTTTCTGTACTTAGCCTATTGAGGACATGTAATCATATTCACCAAAAAAAATATTCCTTTTTCCCCTCTGAAATAATCTGCTACATGGAGGTTTGTTATCATCAAATACCTTCAAATATGCAAGGTTCAAAATAGCTCACAAATACTTTTTTTTTAAACTATTTCATAAGATCAGCTAGTCATATGTCCATTATGAATTTGAGGGTTCACATTTAGGGTTTTTTTGACTGTTACAGAATTATCTGGAATTACTAAAATAAGATACTATGTTAAATAACATCATGGACATATACAATTTCCTCTTTTGATGCCTCCACACAAGAGAAATATAAAAAACCTACAGAGTAGTGCATACAGAATACAATTTAAAAAGAGTATTAAAACACAGCAAATACTGTATTTATGAGGTACCTGTAGTAAAGAAATGCCTAGACTTGTTCATCTGTATGAAAATAAACCCAAAATCCTGTGAAACTATAGCAGCCTTCAAGCCATGTTGGGTTTTTTTTTGGGCACCCAGCTCACTCCAAATCAAAGTTATTTCACTAATAATAGAGGATTCACCCTATATAAATCTTTTTAAGGCGAAAACTAAAACCTGCCTACTTTCTGAAACTAAAATATCTACAAGGTGTTGCTAGTTCTTCATACTTTGATTCATTATAGCTAAAATTTCCATGCCTTCTAGAAATCTAGCAATTTTTTATTGATATCCTCTCCATTTTAAAGCTGGCAATTGAACAGACAGTTGTTAGGACAACGAGTTTCTGGTTTCTGAAGCCCGAGTTATCCTGACATAAAATCACTGGTTTTGCTTGCTGTAGACATGTAAGGTACTGTAGCATAGCTGAGCTGTTGCCAAAGATATGGAATAAAAAGGCTTGGCATCTATCACATACTTGACACTTAAAGAGCACAGAAGCTCTAAAATTCCTATTCCCTGTAGGCGCACTCTTAGTCTAGACAAACGGATTTCTCACACTTTTAAAATGCATTACAACACTCTATTGTGATCATTTCATCCACAGAGCTCCAGCTAGTGACAGAAGAACCTGTCCTTTAAGCGACATTTCAATGGGCTAAAGCTCCCGCTCCAAGATGCCATTAAAACAATACAATACTTGAAAAGAACTATGCTGCACTGAGTTGAACTCTTTACTGTGTCTTCAGTGCTTTGTTCTGAGTTCAAGTTCTCACTGAAACTACCTGTGAACCAGCTTTCCAAAACAAAGATGTTTTTGACAGCTAGTTTCACATTACTATCTCTGTGGTTTTGTTTGTTTTGTGATTGTTTTTTTTTGTTTTGTTTTGTTTTTTAGGTGTTCCTTACTGAATTTTGCTATAGTAGCATATTTTAATATTGGTGGAGTGCTCTGTGTAGCTTTACTTTATTAAAAATTAACAACCCTGCTTCACATTTTTAACATGGACTATCATCTAAAAGGTGCATTCTGATTCTGTTTTCCTTAATATATATGGGGGGTAATAGAAACCTTTTAATTTTTTTGCAGTATAAGAAAACAACAACAGACACCTCCTTTTGAGCTACTCTGGCTCTTCTTGGAATAAGCAAAATGAGACAAAACACTGTTTTTAAACACCAAAAATCACATTAAATTGCTTACAAATAAAGAGAAAGTTTTTTTCTTTATTATAACCTACACTATTTAAGAACACTTGTCATGTTGGAAAGCCCAGTGAAGCTGTTCTAGAAAAAGTAATAAGAAATGATAAATGTGCTATACAGCAGGGAGAAAACTGTTTCAGAGGCAATGTCAAAGAAAGCACTATTTGTCACATAGATAACTTTTAAAGGAAATTAGAACTTCCTCCTTTTAAATATTTCACTAACAGCACAAATTCCAGTTTGGGGACAAGAAATGGAACCCTGAAATTCAAGAGGAAGAGACAAAATGCTTGAAAGCACCTCTGCAAACAAGTGTTTCTGAATGGATGGGTCAGGTGTTCATAAAGGTGTCACATTTCTCTTACGACATTTCTTTCCACACATAGCTGATAATGGTTATGTACAGTTTTTGTCTATCTCCTGCTTAGCACCCTTTCCTCCCTCTTTTTTTTTTTTTTTAAATAAAGGAAACAGGGAACAAGCAATGGGAAGTTGGTGTCAAAACACAGAAAAACCTCCCAGCAAGCTTCCAGCAACCACCCAGGATTTAAAGTCTTGCTAGCTGTTCTCTTTTCAATACCAGAATTTCACACATTTCAATGACCATTATGACTTCAAAGAATCAAATTTTCATCATTGTCCGTCATCTGCTGGTTGATTTGTATAAAGGCGTTCTTCTGCATGGACTCCAGACAAAGGGCTCCTTACTTTTGTGGCTATATATCAAGTTTAAAAGTTCTGTTTGTGACAGTTGTGTCTGTGGTAAATTAGGGTAACACTGAAGGAGAGCAGCTGCTCTGCAGGAACCTCCTTTTTGGCATCATTTCACTTAAATAAAAACTGAATAATTAGCTTCTGCCTTTATTACACCACAAAAATGCCACTGGCCTTAGTAATTACTTCCGGTTGCCCCACCTACTTAACCTCAATAGTTTACACTTCTTAGAAAGGAGGGAAAGTAGAAGTTTTCGGTACTTCACAGGAGTTTACAAAAGCTTGTTCTCTTCTCCATCCCCAACATGTTTTATCAGACTAACTACATAGAGTTTTGCTATGAATTCATGTTGCTATACACTTTCTTTAGGAGTTGTTATATCAAAGCACAGGACATCTTGCATAACACCCATAAAATAGCTGCTGTGAAGGGAGCTTTTTATTTAATGTGCTTAGCTACTCAGGCTGTAAGTCAGGGTAAGAACATCTATGTCTCTACACTTACATGGTATTTTTGAAATGAAAGAGAATCTACTATGCAAATTTAAGTGGAAAAATGGAGCAGAATAAACTGAATGTGGACAGATAACATTTATCTAACAGCTACAGACATAACAAGAAGAAAAAAATATTTCTGCCCTTAGGAAACTCTGTATCACACAGAATATAGGGTTTTTTTTCAGGCTTCACAATCATTTTGCATTATTACAGTAATCTGTGAACAACATGATGTTACCCATAATGTGTTCTCCCATCTAACCATCCTGCAGAAGACTTACTGAAGAAATTGAAAAAGGCAGTAAAATAAATTTTAATTTTAAAAAAGCAATTGCATTTTAATAAAGAAAACTGAACATTGTAAACAGGATTAAAAAATAATAATGACTGCATGAAAGCTTCTCTTTATAAAGAAAATCTCTTTCCATAGGCAGTTTTGCAGAGGACCCTAAAGAGAAACTGGATATGGAGAAAAGGATATGCTGAAACATGGGTGTAGCAGAAGTAGAAATTTTCACATTACTGGAATCTACCTAAGTCCATTATAAAAGTACTTCTCAGCCTACTGACTACCATTATGCAAAGGAGCTGTCAGCATCCAAAGCAGTCCAACATTTGCAAGAGCTGTTATCTTCAGCAAACTATTCACCTGCTTGCATTTCATGGCTGTGGAGATACTACTCTAACAGCAATGATGGCTAAGCATTTGCTGTTCTTTAAAAACCTCCCTGAGAACTTCCCTGTCATTCCAATGCACAGAGGCTCCCTCCACTTTCCCAACATTCTGTATGCCCAACATTGTTCCATGCTGCTTGCATGACATACTAACAAGCATAATGGCATAACGCACACACCCCCCATTAAACCACAGTCACTTGGATTTGGTTAGAGTGAACATGCATCAAGGGTAAACAGGAGTAATAGATTTGACTTCTAAAAATCCCAGGTGCTCTCTACAAACTGGAACGTGACTTCACACTGGTAATCAGAAAACTTCCCCCTCACTAATCATTCTTTCACATCTTAAAACATTTCACTTATAGTCTGCATTACATTCCCTAGTTTTGTGTTCACATTTGTCTCCTGCAAGAGACATAGAAAGATGTTATTTATAAAAATGGTTAACGGTCAAAGTTATGGCAAAAACTGCTGAGTTGTGCTTTTATTATTTTAAACCTTAATACTAAAAGTAAAACAAAAAAAATCTCGTATTTGACACCTTTCAGTGCCTATGATAGGTCTCTATACAGCCGGGCATTTTTCTTGACAAACACGCAACAAATACCTAGCATTCAGCCTGCATTACTGATGGACAGGTAACAACATTTTAGAAATTTAAAATGAAATATTCACAACATGTAAGCCCTACTTTCAGCACAGATGGATATTTCATGCTCAGTAGAGTTTTCTGCCAAGAAAGAATCAAAGAGCAAGACAAAATGATTATTTAATTATTAATAATGTATTTTTTTTTCCTGTAACAGTATGTCTTAAGTTTTGTAAATGTTGTCTGTGTAAATACCATGAAATTAAAGAGAAGGGGAATCAAGCATCTGGTTTTACACTTTGCAGTTTCTCCATATGACTGAAATTAAGAAAATCATTAAATGGCAAAGTAGTGGTGGTTGGGGAACAAAATAGTTCATAAAAACATACTCATGTTGCTACTAGCAGTCAACAGAGACTTCAGTGTGGTCATGACATTCTTCAAACCAAGAAAATTATAAAGAGTGTGTTTATCTAAAACAACGTGGAAAAAAAAGTCTGAATTACATATGCAGCAGATCTTGCAAACTACTTTTTCTTGTAACACAGAAAAGATTTAGAGAGATCATACTTTCTAGAACTCCTTCAAAGCATATGTAGGCAAACCTTTTGCTTCCGCACACAGAAGTGGCTGGGATTTTTTTTATTACCTGCAAGGCATTTGAAAATATAGACTTCTACAGCACAGAGCTTTCAAGCTCTCTAAAGGAACTTCACAATCCTCAGATTAAAAAAAAAAAAAAAAAACGCAAAAAAAAAAATCAATTAGTTAAGAACAAGACTACAGCAAACTTTTTACACCATAAACTTTCAAATAAAAGATGCAGTTTAGTTCACCTACATTTAGAAAAAGAAAGAAGATACCTGAACAAGGGAAATAATCTGATTCCTCCTAGAATAATTTACAGCTATAGCAACACTACTGCTTTACTACCATAAGTAAATGTTCTTACAAATACTATTTCTTAGTCGGAAAGAAAAAAACAAGCACAAACCAAAACAGGCTAGAAGGAGTTTTAAACGAAAGAAGACAAGTACTAGCAGCTCAAGCTCATCTACAATAGCCAGCTTTGTACTGATTCCCCCGACTAGTTCAATTTTGTATATAACATTAAGTAAATGATATGTTATAGTTCACTCATAGTTCACAGATGCTGTATTATTTAAAATGGTTATTTCTCCCGTTTGCATTCTAGCAGGATGACTTGCAAAGCTGAACATTATACTTCGAGAATATCTTTATGATCTAATCACTGAAGATGACTCCTGAACTTACAGTTTATAAAAAGTATTTTTGATCATGGACATGCAAAGCTCCAACCAGCAGCTCAGGTGAGGTCTTCCGTATTTTAAGTGAGAGCCAAAACGGAGGCTACTCTGGCCCATTGAGAATATTTTCTGTCTTTTTACCATTTCTGATGCCATTTTAGTGAAGTCCTTATTTTTAACATTCATTAAAAGTTACCTTTATTTACAAAATATATCACATAACTTAAGTGAATCTTACAAAGTTATCGTTTTTCGGGAATTTTGTCAGAAACAAGACAATTAACAGTTCTGATCTATTCCATGCCCATCTGAAAACCTTACAAAGCTTCCTTTAAAGCATCCATTAAGAAATTCTCCAAATAAGGCCCAGGTAGAGTTCCCAAATACAGGTACCATTTCTTTGTCCCCCAAAGCTGAAGATGTATATGAAGATGTATAATCTGCTTTAAATATATTGCTGGGGTGCCTTTTCTGAGTTCAAGCCACTAAAGACTGAAGGAGGGATGATGTTCAGAGCCTAGCAGTAAACTGGGACACTACTTACATTCAGGCAGTGCAATTGCTGCTGTGAAGCAGGAACAACTTGGCCAATTCATACTCTTAATTTGGACAGCAAATATCCCACAGTCTGAGCTACTCAGTTCAAATTTGAATATACAGCAAAGTCTTAAGACTTATTAACTTTGGTAATTTCCTATGATGAAGTTGTAAGAAAGATTATCACCACAGTATATGAAACATACATTGTGGATTCATTTTTAAGTAGTTAATCTCCTTAATCTGGCAGCAAGAGCAAAGAATAATAAATTATTTCAAATTATTGAAATTTCATTATCATGCATTCTGATGATCTTTTCCTTTCACCTCACAACTATCTATTAATTCCTTATTTAATGTTACTACCATTTAACTTTAAGGATTAAAATGTAACAAACTATTTAGGCTTTTATTAGAAAAAGACGTTCATCAAAGACAGGGGTGGGGGAAAAAAAAAAGACGTTATTTTAGTTAAAAGTTTAAGTAGTCAAGTTAAAGTTGACAATATTGTCTGCTGCTAAGAACAGTATTAAGAAATCCTGAGCTCGTATAAACCACTGCCTGCCTTCATTGTGATGCATGTTGTCTAGTCTTTACATCTCCTCTATACAGAAAGTGATCTCTGTACCAGATCTCTGCCATGCAGTAAGAAGTGTTGAGAGACATGGAAGAACACCAGAAACAAATACACAGTCAAAAAATGCAAATTTAGAGTGAAATTGCTGTTGGTGTATGCTTTTAAAGAAAAAATGTTGCATTTAAGAAATAACAAGGAAGACAGATCTGTTAAAGCTGCCCCTTACCCTAATGTAAGATGTAATGCTTCTATGTAATACGCATGGACTTTTAAAGTTGAAAACAAGTACTAAAGTGTACACAATTTCCATACACAGCAGGTAGCTAAGCAAGAAAAGAAGTGACACAGTTACACTCGTTGAAGAGATTCACAGTAGAGAACTGTTAGCAGTGTTCAGATACAGAAGGTCTGTGCATCAGAGATCCTGTGGCTACTAACAGCTTAAACGTTCACTTTATTTTGTTAATTAGCGCATACAGATTTTAAGCCTTAAATGTGTTTTAGAAGATTCTCTTCTAACACTAAGGCAGTCATTATTCCCTGGCTGGGATGGGAAAGGTTGATGTGGCTTTCACTGTTTAAACATCAGCACACCACACTGCTGATTATCACCAGACCAAAATGGTCTCTTCAAATTTCTCTGTAAGGTTAGTTTTAAAATGGAAACTTTCTACGATCCCTCTCTTAAAAAAAAAAAAAAAAAAAAAGAATGATACCTAGAATGTAAAGAATGTATTAAGTGTTATTTCACAAACTGCCTTTGTTTGTGAAATTGCTTATGCTTGGCCTCTGAGATTATCTACAGGACAGAAATCAGTGTCGTATAGTTCCTGATAGAATAGAGAGAAATTAATCACCAATTAAATTCATTATTTCAGCGTGATACACTACATCTTTCCTTTCAGTTTTCTACTACTGGGGGTGGGCAAGGGGGAGGGGTGAGGTGTCAAAGGAGAGTACAGCATACAATTGTGTTTACTAAACATTGATAAAAAAGAATTTGTATTGGAAACAGACATTACTGTAGAAAATAGTCAACTTCTGACTTATCACAAAACCAGAATTAGTTGACCCAAGAGTGCTTTCAAATGGAGCAGACACAGCAACAAAAAATGTTGCCCTAAGAAAATGCATGTAAGAAAAAACAGAAACCAGAAGAATAAAATATTAGTGCAAACTAGAATAATAATCTTAAAAAATCTGCCTGGTTAACATGCTACTCAGTGAAAATTTTAAAATACATGATTTATGATAATGTTGTCCTTATAGAAAAATGGTTTTGTTTATTTTTATACTTCAACACATATGCATATCTATAAAATGAATTTGTAAGGATTAAACATCCACTCCTTCAGTTGTTTGTAATCAGAATTACTTACCATAGTCTTAATTTTTTAAAACATTTGCAATATAATTATAACATTTTTTTAAAAATAATATATTTGGTATGTCTTATCAGCATTTTGTAGAAATTCCTTACAGCTTGACTTGTTCTCACTTGTCAACCCAGTCTGCAGGCTAACAAGTAATAGCATAGAAGTTATTACCCCATCAAACAAGGATTTTCTTTTGCAATCAACATAAACCAATGGTCTTTATGCAGTGAATAGAACTCCAAACAGATACATAAGAGATTGAGCAATTACCCTACAGTGCATGCTTCACACCACAAGGACTAAATCACAGGTATCACAAGGTATCAGGGATTGGAAGGGACCTTGGAAATCTTCAAGTCCAACCCCCCTGACAGAGCAGGATAATTGCATATTAAAACTCTGGATCTGAACATCAGATGCTCTCATGCCCATGGCCCCACTTAACAGAGGTTAATGTTCTTAAGTTAAGAAAGCAGCCATGAACATAGTTCAAAGATACCTCATAGGCCATCAGGAACTGGAAGAGCATCTGATTCCACTTCATCTTTGACCCTCTGAGAAGAAAGAGGTAGTACTGAAGAAGCACCAGCCTCTCTTCAGTATGACCAAGTTGTTCAAGTATTTCCACAAGATTACTGGGCCTTCCAGACGAGGAAAGCTTTTCCCTTCTGACTTGATAAAACAATTCAGCTAGAACTTCATCACCAGAGATAGCTTTCAAATCTTACATAGAACTTTGTTAGTCAGGCTAAGATTTGAGTCTTAAATCTAGAACTTCAACACACTACAAAAATGCAGAAAGATACATTTGACTGAACAGAAAAGCAAACACTTTTTTAGTCACTATTTCTAACAGGACAAGAAGAATTCATGTAATCTACAGAAATATGTCATAACAGGGGGATACTATCTCAGTTCTAGAAAAGGTTCAGATAATGGTATTGTTTTATGAGAATGTAAAAATACTACCCAGTCTTCAAAAATCAAAACTACAAAACAGCTCCAAAAATGAAGTTAACTGTTACTCCTGTTGATTAATAGACTGTATCAATGGCTTCCTCTTATTCTTTCTAGCATATTAGAAACATTGCTTGCATATTTAGACTTATAAAACAAGTATTTGCATGTTGAATAACCCTTTGGAAGACAGACAAACTAAACATGGCACAATGATACTCCTTTAATTTGTTGTGAGCAGACATCATAGCAAGCCCTTCAAAACCAGTATTCTTTGACAGAAAATGAAATTAAATACTATGTAATGAAACAAAAAAAAAAAGCCTGCGCACCCTTCAAAGAGACATATTCTTTGACCCAGTGCTCCAGACTAAAGCCTTGACATTTTTACACAAGAATGCTGCACGAAGGAAGCCCAGACAAAACAGACACTCAAAATGTTAGAAGGTTGTGTAACCTCAATCTCAGACACTCCTTTCAATGCTCAGCAGAGATAGCACTACCATGCACCAAAAAAAGGCTCCAAGACAAAGAAACCCAGACCCTTTACCCTATCCTAAAGCCAAAATAAACCTACACAGATTAGCATGCAATTGACGTCACTGATAGAACTATACATTGCTTTATACAAGGTTCTGGTTTCATTTTGCAATGTGTAGTTTACTAAACTGAAAACCAAAATTATTTCAAGCTGAAATTTAGTAACATGGCAGTATTCATTGCTCTTAAAAGAGCAGTATCCAGCCAACTGGGTTTTCTGAACAACCTCAAGGTTCATCGAACTTCAACTGCTTACAAAAACAAGTTGTAGCAAGCAGTATAGGCTGAACTGAGCTAGAATACTCTTAACTGAAGAGGGATTTCATTGTCAAACAGCAAAACACACTGAATACACAGTACTGAAAATGTGTACAGCTAGATAATCTAGTAACTACATATATAAATATACCCGAACTTGTACTGTATTTAAGACCAAATGCACTACCAGACAAAACTACGAGGAAGAAATTAACAAATTATTTAAATTAAAAACCAAAAAAAGTGACTGTTTAGAAATAAATATATGCTCTGGCAGACCAGTGTGGTGTGAAAACTGTGAAGTATTATCACCATTCTAAAAATCATTACAACATTTCAATAGTAAATTTCACTTTAGCTGCTTCACAAAGTTATCCAAGACAGTTTCCTCCACCTAGAGCAGTATTTCTTAGTCTTCATGGGGGGGGGGGGGGGGGGGGACAAAAAAAAAAAAATTTTTTAAGAGATTTTTTTTTGCAAAAAAAACAGAAAAATACAAAAATTAAAAATCAGTACACAAAAAACAAAACGGTTTCTAAACATTA
>JANHFX010010117.1:0-39200 GCA_027560015.1 Chloroceryle amazona | reverse complement strand
AATTGGCGAAACGTCACTCCTCCGCTGGCCCGCGGCCACCCGGCCGTTCCGCCCCCGCGGCCGGCACCTGCCCCCGGCTGCGTCCCCGACCCAGGCCGGCCTGTCCGCCGCCCGCAGGGCCGCCTGGGCAGCGGAGGGGCGGAGCAGGCACCTGCCCCGCGGCCGGCACCGAGCTTGGCCCGGGACGGGCAGGAGCGGTCACCGTGCTCGGCAGGAGCCGTCTGGAGATTACCGTCGTTGACTGCTGGCGGTTTGGGCACTTCAGAGGAATTAGCAGCGTACTGCGGTAAAGGCTTTTGGACTTTGGGCGTTGTAAAATGCATCGATGTCAATGGCACCGACATTTTAAATCCTTCGGGATAACATGAAGCAGTTGACACTGCACCGGATTACACCTTCAAGCTGTTACGATACTGAACTCAGAGTAGCTCAACAATTAGAAACCTTCAGAGTATTCTTCCATGTCAGAAACATTTTAGAGTGTTATTTTAAATAGTGAAGTTTTCAAAGTAAACGGTTCTGAATCACTTTTTGAAGATATTTTTTCCTCTGCTGTGTCACCGTAAAATAAGGAGAAATTGCAACATAATCTGGCAACAAGAGGTGTATCCCCAGCATCTGAAGGTTGTTCTGTAACACAGAGACAAGACAGGCTCCCTACCACAGACCCAGCGGAAATGTTCCCTCAGTAGCACATCCTACGATCTGCCATCTTTATCAGGCAGATCCCGTCTCATCCTTGGTGGTCTACACCAATTTCTCTCACCTTACTAGTACAGAACTTTTACATGCATTAGTTTTTCTACCATCTTCCTCTGGCCTCCAAGAGTCTTTCTTACCCCTACAGTTCCATTTCTCATGAGCACTATGGGTTATCAACCTTGTGATTTCCTTTCCTATTATCTTTGAGTTTTGCTTAATGTCTCCCTTCTAGTTCTCCTGAAGACCCTTGAATCCTTCTTTTAGAAGGCTCTACCTGTACCAGGTGATTTTTAATTTCAAGAGATTTTTCTTTGGCCTTTGTATAAATAGACCCTACAAAATAGAGCCAAAGACACAGACAGCACACCAGGAACCCAGCATGGAGAAGGGCTGGGGTTTTGTCTACCATCATCAGTCACTGCTTGATTAACTGGAGAGATTATTGACAGTATGCAGCCAAGAGAAGTCTCTTTATAGCTTCTCTGGTACACTCCGGTGCTGGAAGAGGCTGATATTCTCAAGGAAGATGAAGAGTTAGGAGACATGCTTAAGAAAACAAAAATGCTCTCTGGTGAAGGGCAAATAGCAGGAAAATTAGAAAAAAAAATTTAAGAAAACAGGAGCAAGGTATGTAGAAGGAAGGAAACTTTATGGCTTGGGTCCTTTTCTTACAGAAAAGATCATGGGTAGGTGACTGCCACTTCTGAGTGCTTCTCTGGAGTCTTTTTAACTTTAAGGCTCCACAGCAGTTTCAGGAACAGGATTTCTACCTTTACCTAAGAGGCATTTATAATTTGTTCTGAGAGACTGCTGGGGCCATTCTAGAAAACTATCCTGAGGAAAATGAGAAAACATTTTTGAAATATCCAGTGACCATTATTTTGATTAATCTTTTGCAGTTCTAACTAAAACACAGCAGTATGTTGAAGAGGAATCAAAGTACTGCAGAAGGCAAATGAAGAACAAGGGGAGAAATGGTTGAGCAATTTAAGAAAAGGATTAGGTGGTAAGAGAGCTCAATTCTGGTTTCTGGCGTAGCCACTGCCTCCTGCACAGCCTTCAGCAAACATTAAGTTGTCTCCTATGAATGTAGGACCCAAAGTTTAAATGTATTTAAAACATTAAAGCATTTTGAGAATGTTGCGAAGTATAAACACAGGGAAAACCCTCTGCTTTTTTTCATCTGACTGCCTAGGTAGTGAACACACAGTTCCTCTGCTCTGTCCCAGGTGTTATTCGAACACTTACGAGGCATGTTTTCACCAAGGGTGGTGATGGTGCCACAGAGCGTGGTTTCACAGCCATTGTAGGCAGCTCCCAGGGCAGGGGGATACCAGCACTGCCGCCCAAAGCCGTGGTGCCCCTTTCAGCACCATGGCCTGTAGAGCCAGCTTCCCACTTGCTACCAATGGCCCAGGGCCAATACCAAGCCATACTGGGGGATTTTCTGGCATCCTCCTGGATGGGTGGGAGGGCTGGACAGACTTGGCAAGGGCTCGTGTGGTTGCTGCCAACATTTTACAAAGGAATCCTTTACACACATTCTTTCCTGATACGGCACCTTTTCAGCCTACTCTGTAGGACTTGAAGGAAAAAAAATGTCTACGTTTAATACACAAATAAAAGTACTGATCCAGTAAAAAGGTCATTGCATTCATCCAAGGCAGATCACACTGTTTTCATATAACTTTGTTTTTACCAGTTCATAAGGTTTTCAGGCACTGCCTGCGATTTCATTGTGTGGCTGCATATCAAGCCTAGGAAAATGGGGAACAAGGTCAGTGATCATGACTCAAGACACCACCACAGTATCAGGCTAATCAGATCATGGAATTCACCAGAGTGGACTTCATATCCAGCTAAAATATGACTGAATAGTGAAAACAAGGAAGAAACATCACAGAGGGAATGAAATTCAAGTATGCTATTCAAAGTCACTATAATTCTTACAGAATTACAGATCAAAGATCTGTGTTTTTACAGAGAGGTTAACACAGCTTTGACAGAATTAAAAATTCCCCATCAGAAAGAATTTCCAGGACAGTGGTGATAAATTAAAACCAACTGGTGATATAGGTGTAAAAAGCAGTGGAAAGAGAATCTTAAATATTATCACTGATCAAACTGGACAAAGCAACCCTCATTTCTCAACTTTCATCTCAGCTATTCATATAGACTCTAGTAAACATCTTTAATAAACTTGTGAACTTCTTGTAAGGTCATTTTATTAATCACATGTAACATTTATTTTCAAGATTAAAAGGACGTGATTATTGAATCTAAATAGGAGTATCAATTAAAACCTAGATTTTTAAAGCTGTTTATGTAGTTTTAACACACTTAAAAGTATTTTAATATTTATACTTTTTTTTTTTTTGTAGATCTGGTGCTTATTATGAATAGTGGTTTAAGTGTTGTTACGAGTGTGAAAAGAATTAGAATCCTAACAGGAAAGTTGTATCTGTGCAAGTACCTGAAAAGAGCTGAGAGGTTCTTTAAGAAAATGCTCTGGTATTTCCACATGACCTACCAAAGGGAAGGAGCACTGGTATGCTGCCAAATTCCAAGAGAGCTGAGCTGTGATTAGAGTTTAACTCTGGCATCAGAGAGAAGGCTATTTTCCTCCTCAATTTCTCAATATAAAAAATGTTGAAGTTTTTTCTCAACTTCACAGTTGGGGGGGGGGGGGGGGCGGAATTCAAACCCCCTCTCCCCCTAAAAAGCTAATAAAGAACTTGTTTTAGGAAAACATCACTGTAAGTGCCTTGGTTCAGTACACTGTCCATTTTCACAGTGTGGAAGTGTGGCATGCACACTTTGATTTTGTAGCCACGAGCAGCATGGGAGGTAGGTAGATAGTTTTGCTGAGTCAAGAGTTAGGAATTAAGAATAGCAAGAATAAGGTGCACGTTCTGATAGGGAAAACTAGACAGAATGGTAGGGAGCTGTGCAGTCAGTTATCTCTAAGGGGCAGAGGTTAACTGCTGCTAAACACAGTGAGGATTCCTACTTCAGGCAACAATCATGTCCAATCACAGCTGAAGTAGGACTCTGCAACCTCCCAAGGTAAGACCACTCAGCATAAAGGAACCTCAAGAACAATAACAAGAAACTACTTGCTCAGCTAGGAGTCAAAGCAAAGTCCTATCAATTGAGGAAAGTACCAAGAGAAGCAAAGAGGAAGACAAAGAAATTAATCCAAAGGGCAATTTACAAAAGCTTCTTCCACTGAATATCCAGGAAAGTTTTTGCATGCCAACAGCATAGTCAGTGCCTGCTTCTCAAATATGATGGCTTGCTCAGGTTACTTTAGGCACACACTGACACCACACAGCGAGTGACTCTCTTGGTGTTTGGTAGTTAAAAAGTGCAGCTCTAGTAACAGTGTTAGTGAATCCAATTCCTGTCCTGCAGATACACTATAACATACATTACACTATAGCATTAGCCCACGCCTACTTTAAACACCTTCACCTGTATTCTAGCCCTTATGCTTTGGAAAACAAACAGAGCAGCTCTGGGAGGCCCCATAGGCCTCGTATGCTTATGTGACAGATTCTTCCAATATAAGCACCGTGGGGCAGCCATCACATCCCACAGTTGGAACCAGAAGACAACGGTGGCTGCAAGTTACCACAGGACCTGTACTGAGAAGCTATATGAGGCCAACTTCATCTTTAAAGGGGACAGCTAAAGATGTCACTCATGGAATTTCATCATCATGGAACAGTATTTCTCCATCAAAAACAAACCAACCAAAAGAAAAACATCCCCAAAGACCAAGAAAGGCAACACTGCCAATACAATTAGTTAGACACTTAAGTTTTCAGATTTACAAAACACAACTTTATATGCTATTAACAATGAGCCATTCAAAGAAAAACTTTTACTTTTTACTGCAGGATTAGAGTTTGACAATTCTTTCAGTATTGTCTACTGGCCCAGTTTGTTTTTTCCCCTGCCTACATCACTAAGTAGTCACTGACTCCTTTTACCTCCAAAAACTTTTAAGGACATCTGCAATCTGCAAGTGCCAGAGAGGGGGTTGTGCTGCAACTGCTGCTGTGCTGAAGGGACAGCAGACATTATACATAGCAAGGAGGTGAAATTAATTTCAATAAAAAAACAGAAGCAAAATCTCATATTCTTAAGAAAAGTGCCAGTAGACTTTTAATGGTGCTGGGAACCAGCCAAGACTAAGGGTTATATTTCTTTTGAAAGCATCCTGTATAATGAAGCACATTGAAAACTATGCAGAAAGGCTAAAAGCAGTGTTTATTTTATTCATGGCACTACATTTATTCAGGGAACAGAGGAAAAAAAAACAAAATCCTGAACTAAGCAAAAAGGTAGTCTTCTTCCAGTAATATCATAAAACTCACAGGCCTAGAACAGAAGGTCGGAAAACACTAGTTCCCTCTGCTTGTGCGGGCATGGGCATGCTGACCCTGTGGTATCCAGCATTTTTACAGCAAGAGATGGAGCATGTAGGGTACAGTAGGTCTTTGGAGGGAAAGAATTTTTATTTTTTTGGGAAGGTGGGAAGCTGACAGGGAGGACAAAAAAAAAAATTATCAAACATGTTTTATAAGCAAAGTTTTAAAGGTCCCTTAGCAGGCTTTAAAGAAAAAAAAAAAAAAAGGAAAGAAAAAAAAAAGAGAGAAAAGATGAAGTATACTCACTACATTCTTTCTTTCCATGGACAAAATGGGCCAGTGAAAACAACTGACCTCAACTGTTTTAATACCATGTTTGTTGTTACGTAACCAAACCAATCAGATGTTTGCACTTCTGGTGGGGAACTGCACATGTTAAAAATACTTATTTTGTAATTATCCTTCTGAATTACTTACAGCTAAACTACAGTTTATTGCCAACGTGACAGCCGTTCAAAGATTATTCCTTTTTTTCAACAGCACTTAATTCCTCCATACAACAGAACTGTATATTCAGTTAATTTGGCCCATTCCCTTGCAGAGTATTTCTTCAGCTACATGGGTCTTCTACGTGCAAGGGAGAGTTTTGGGCTGGGTTTGTTGTTTTGTTGTTTGGGGGGGGGGGGGGGGGGGGGGGGTGTCCCCTATTTAGCTTTTGCTTTTATTAATTTTAGGAGAAAGGGAAATTATTCCTATGAGGGGCATCTGATGGTATAAGCATTTGTTAATTGTTTGTTATTTTCAGTTTTGATTTCCATCACACACATGTGTGAACATACACATGCGAGCACTTATGTCTATTTACCTATCATCCATCTGTTTTATTTAAATGACCTTCTGGCTTTTGAGATCAGATAATCACTAAAATTGGAAACTTTATATGATCAGGGTGTTTTGTTTGACTTAGGTACTTCAATAAAGCATAAATTTGAAAACCATGCACAAAATGTTACATAAAAAAATGTTTAATATGAACGCTTGGTATAAAATAATCCTTCTGGCTGTCAGTTAAATGCAGAGCATTTTTTCATGCTCCTGAGGTGTCCTAGAGATCTGAAATGTCTTGCAATTTTCATTTATTCCTTAAGAGTTTGCAGATAATTCTTTCAGATGCCAGCAGACAGCGATTTTCAATGTACTATAGTGTATGTTGGATAACACATAATTTTGAGCACATCTGTATTCCCTAGTTGCTTTTCTATAACAGCATGAAACACATTTGTTTGAAAAAAATTTGACAACCTGATTTTTATTTGTTTGGGTTTGTTTATTTGTTTTTCTTCCAGAAACTGTTTCTGGAAAGTTTGAAAGCTGTGAGTTTTCCAGTCTTTTTTTTTTTGAAAACAAACTGTGTCTGATCCAAGGTCATAGCTACAGGATAAACTTTACCCACAGATTTTCTTTATAATAGTTGTAGTGTAGTTCCTTTATACATGCAGTTGCTGGAAAAATACACCTTGAGTAATAACTTTTCTCAGGTTAGTGTAATGGAGTCACCTTACACAGACAATTTTTGCTATAAAAAAAGTAGAAGGGAAGAAACCCCGTATCCCTTAAAAGGTGTGAGGCAACCAACTACTGAAGGAATGCTGCTGGCGTCTCGAGCTCTAAATGTGAATAAAAGAATAACCATAATCCCTTCATAGTTATTGCATTATGGATCTGAAATGAATGGCCATCATTAGCTCATATGCTTCTCTCCTTTATTATTCCTTGCATCTGTCAAATTTTTCTTCTTACGTGTACAGACGTCATCATTTAAAATGTCTGCAGTAGTCTCCTAATTGCCTGCCGAGCAGCAGTTGTGCCACCCATGTGGCAAGGAAGGAAATGTCAGACCCAGTCTTGAACCTGGACTTTTGAAACAAAACAAGAAAAAACAACCCAGAAATGAAATAAATTTATGTAGTTCAGCTAACCGACAGTGACAGCTGTCCCCAGAGGCTCCACCAGCAAAAAGGAGGACACACTTTGCTTTGTATCTCTGTTGCTAATCTTCTCTTCATTTTACAGGCATGAGGCAACAGATAGGGAGCCCTAACCCTTTCCTTACTGCTTCTTTGATCAGTCACATTGCTAGTCACAGAAATGAAGAGGGATCAGAAATCCTTTTATACTGGAAATGCTTCAACATCAATGCACAACAACTAGCGCTGCTGTCTTGGAGAAGGGAAAATGATAGCAGCAGCCACTCCAGAGGTGGCTGGTTTTAGCAAATGCCTGAGAGGCTTGGCCACAGGTTAGGAGACCTCAATTCTCCCTCTACCCCTGCACTTTCTGTCCCTTTGGGGTGAGTATGTGGGTTTGCAGGTGGTGTTTGAACCCTCAGAATGTTGCCTCCAGCAAAGCTCAAGTCGAGAAACATGGTGGCAGAAGACCAGTATAGTGATGATCCTCACAGGAGTGCAGATACCTAGAGAAGGGGTGAACACAAAAGGTGCTTTAACTCTTAAGTCTTATGAGGTCTTATGAATAAATCTGTTAAGCTATGTTTTCCTCCAAGGGTTGTTTGAAAGAGGAATGTAAAGATGGTTCTGCATGGTGCGCTGACACAGCTGGATTTTTGAAAGGTTTTAAACTTATTTAAATGTGCTGGAATGTGAGTTGTCTCCTGCCTGAAGTGAGCAGGCTAGCTAGCTGGGTGATGGGGAGCTCTGCAGGCAGAGCTGGCCGGTAATGATCTCCTTCATCTCCATAGTATTCTACTGACTGGGGAGGTCTGGTCTCTCCCAAGGACATCTCAAATGCAAATACAGAGGGGCTGAATTCTCTTAAATTAATCTTCATAGGTAAAGAAAGGGATGATGATTTATAAATGTCAGCTCTGACTGAGTTTTTAATGCGTGTTCTTCAAGATGAGGGCTAGAGGTTAAAAAATATTAATAAATTAATAATTAATAAAAATTATTTATTTTTTAAGTACAGGGGCTTTTTCTAATTTATAAAAAGTTTTCAATTAATATTTCTGTGTTCTTCTCTAGAAATCTAATAGAAAATACTCATTCTCTATTAATTCAAATATATCAGCTAGAAGAGATCTACATTGTTTGACACAGCATTTTATTTAGCTCTAATTGAGCAGTGGGATTTGAAGGTGAGCTGGGACTATGAGTGTCACTCGATTGGGTCTGTCTATTTGCATATATGATTTCTCTTGGTTTCCCTCTGTATGCTCTTCTTTTCTGAAATCCAGCATACCGAATGAGATCTCGTGTAGAATGAATCATCAGACCACATCAGGACAGTCACTTCACCATTCTCAGAATTTCACCCCCACCTTCCTTCACAGAAAGGCTTTTCCAGGCTTTTCCTCTCTTTCAGTTTCTTCTCCATTATGGAGAGAAATCTCCCCACACTCTCTGGTACACATGTATCTATTTGAACACGTGTGTGTTTGATGGATATCAAGTTTGTTCTTCTACCCATTATAGGTGAACAGTAGCATCTTCCATTTGGAAGCTCTGAGAGATCTGTGGTGTGCTCTTTAAAATGCTGACAAAGAGCATAGCTGTAGTTGGTGGTGTTATTTTGTTGCAAAAAGAAGCTTTATCATAGGGAGAAGTTTCTGTAACATTTTGCAGAAATGGACAGAGTAGACTTTTACCTAATTGTTCCCATAAATTTATTCTACAGCAATAAGAATGCTTTTTCCTGTACCTTATAAATCTCATATGTGCTTATCTTGTCCCCAGCATATAGCAACTGTGATAGCTTGTAAATTAAAATACAATTTCTTACCTAGCTGGTATGTGATCCATTCAATAGTTTTAACGGGAAGAGGCAGCTGGGTACCTCCTGGACAGGCAGTGAAGGAGGAGCTTTCAAGAAACAGCAGGAACCTCAGATTTGAGGGGAAAATGGACGTGTGGCAAGGTGCCATGTGGATTGAAATGTTCTGGATTGGTTATTGAGAGAAGGACTAGAGGGAGTTCTGGGTTGGGATGTATGAGGTGCGCTTTAGGCCAAAGGATGTATACAGCAAGGGAGTCCAAGTTGGGTTTACAGTTACCCCATGTCTTCTCACTCCAGTGAGGTGGAGTTTGTTAAGGTGCTAAACACACAGGATTCCCAGGTTCCCCTTGCTCAGTCTTTCAGACTTCTCCTTGCATCTCTTCATCTCTACATCTCAGCCCTACATGACATTGGGTTTTTTTTTTGTTTAAAAAAAAAAATATATAATAATGCCTAATGAGGTATCTTCTGCCCTAAGGCCATCCCTGCCTGATGCAGATTTTCTGCACTGTCTCCCCTCCTGGTGCTGTGCTTTGGACTCGAACACTGACCTCACTTCTTTGCCTGCTGTTTGTGCGAGGTTGGAGAACAGAGTAAAACTATGCTTGAAAAATGTTAATGGCAAGGAGGGCAGTCATGGAAGAGCATTCGCTGTGAGTTACGGGATGATAGCTTAAAAGAAAGAGGAGAGGGAAAAGTCAAGATTAACAGCAAGAAATCTCCTGGGTAGTGAAACTTGTTAATGCAATAACCTCCCCTTCACTTGGCAAATTTAAAAGAAGCCTGGACAAAACAACATAAAGGTCTCTCCCACCCTCCAGCTTGTGTGACTCATGGGCCCCAGGGAATGTTTAGTTCCCTTGACTGATTATAGATATTCCTTCAGACACCTCTGGCTCCTGATGACTTGAGTCAGTGGAGCGCTCTGCAGGTGTTTCATAACTGCTGATAGTCTCCAGCATAAAACCACTCTGCTCTGCCTAGATTAGTGCTGTGGTGCTTCCCTGAAGTAAGAAGGTGTCCGTGACTGTCAGAGCTGGACTGAAATCTGTGTTTCCATGCATCATTTTTCCTAGGATATTGTCTCGCTTCTCTCTTGCTCTTCACAAAACAGATAGATCTCTGGAAGTTTCGGTTTTTTGCTACCTTTCTGTGTAGTGTTTGGTACTATCATGCTGTTTCTTAGTCACTATCTTACTAATGCCTGAGAAGGCGCAGTCAAGTAATTGTAACAAGTAACAGTTGCAAGGCTGGTTGGTGCATTGGCGAACATTCAGAACATAATTCCCTTTCAAGCCAACACTTCTTCCAGAGAGGAGCAACGTTTTTGCACAGTGCTTAAGCCAAGTTAGCAGAGATGCTGATGAGTCTTGTTTGTTGAGATTCCTCATTTTCTTCCTCAACTGAATCAACATCCTGGCTTTCTCTTTGAGGGTGACCTGTTTGAAAGTCCAAATAGGGAGCTCCAGAGCGGAGACAATGTGCTTTTCCAGAAATAATTGGGAGTAGAATATAGCCTTGAATGTGCACAAAAAAGTGAAGGCTCAGGTGAGGACCAGTTTCTGCTTGATAGGCTTTACCAGTCTAGACAGACTCAAGCATCACTTTAATAGAGACGCTGGTGATTTTAACAAGAGTTATATTGCTGGTGAAATTTATATTGCTTCTTTGAAACATGGCCCTGGCCCATATTTAACTGGTGTCATTGCATCTGTGCTAGGTGCTTTGCTGGTGTAAAATGTCATAGCAAATTGCTTCCATACCAAATCTTACTCTAAGAAGAGCTGCTCAACAAAGCTGTGCCTAAACACTGGGAACTGAGGAGATAGAAAATGCAGAAGAAATACTGCTAAAAGACCAGAAACTATAACAAAGTCTTACTATATTAAGCAAAGCCATTTTTCTGTTACTTCTAACATGAACTCATTTCTATTTCTGATCTTTTGTAACTGGGGCAGATGCTGATTTAGGGTAAATTGGTCTAGTTCCACTGAAAAGAGGATGCTGATTTTTAACTAGGTACAGACCTGGCACTGAACATATTTTCAAAACATCTTTAAGAGTCACTTCACTGAAATGAATATTCAGAAAAAGGGCTGGGTGCCTCTAGCACAGTCCCCAGGGAGAGTCTCTGCACATTCTCATAGATAAGAAAAACCTCAGGAAATTTGATGTTTCTTTTAGACTCCTAGTACTCAAGGGAAACAAATATTCAAAGGCAGGGAAAATGCTGGAGAAGAACTTCCACAAAACTTCAGAGAAGACCTCATCAGCCCTATGTTGTTGCTTCTGAAACTCATAGTGGATTATAAGACAGTTCCAAGCCAGAAAAGCTTTTAGGCATTGAGCGACTTTAGTCTCCTGAGGTATTTATTTAATGTTAGTTTTACTTTTTTACTCTTTTGGAAAATCCAGGGCTTTTCCAAAGCAGATTCCAAATAGCACAATATTATTTAACCATGTTTTCTTAGTGCTAATCCCTGAATTCAGCTTTGCACCTGTTTAAAAAAGAAATGAATAAGCTTTTCTTCTAAGTCCTTAATTTATGGTAGCTGTAACTTCTTCCCACCCCATCAGTAGTTTTATTAGTCCCCAGATGTGGATCCTGTGAGTCTTCCATGGACAGCCACAAGACTGGACCAGCTCATGTTTGCAGTGAAGTTTAGAAATGCTCTGGTGGGGAGGAGTGGGAGTTTGCCTCAACGAGCACATTGCACATGTTGTGCTCTCTCATAATCAATAGCTTTTCCTCCAAATTAGCCTTAGCATCATTGCAGAAGGGTTTCTTTAGGAATCTCCTAGGGTTTTATAATCCACATAGATCATTACATATAACATATATGGTATGTGTATATATACACTTTTAATTCTAAGGATTTTTTTCACTTTTCATCTCTAGTTTCAAATTTTTTTTGCATGTACACAGGAATCAAGTAACTTGGGTCTGGAATAAAAAAGACAATGTTTCAATTTCTAGATACCAGTTTACATAAACTTTGCTATTCCATCCTGAAAGAGAGGTGGCCATTTTCATTGAATTCGCAAGCAAAAATAGCCAACAACCTACTACTCTGCAGTTTTTTGCTTTAGCTCTCATAGAGTATGACCTAAGCATGCCTTCCAGTTTTTCCCATCTCTGCTGATGTGATCAGCACAAACCAGGAAGTAAACAAGACAAAACAGCACTTAGGCTTTAAGTGGGTGAGGACCTGGAGGAAGATTTTCCTGCTCAAAATTTGTGTCAGTGTCCCCCCTGGCAATAACGATGCTATTTATACTTCACACTCTGAACCATGCAGCATTCAGACAGGATCTCTTCTCTCAAGAGCTGCTGGACAAAGTCCTTGGGGTGGTCCCAGACTGGCTCCCTATGGTTAATGCCCCAGCTGGTCTAAGCTAAGTCAGCTCTCATTTTGGAGAAGGTATGTTCCAATGGTCTCAGTTACTATCGTTTCTGTTACACCTTTGCATGAAAGCAATTTTCTTGCAGATACAGCTCTGCCGTGTGGGTTGTCATGGCAGTCATTTTGCTTCTCAGATTACTCAGCAGCAGCAATATTTGCCTCACAGGAGGAATATCATTCTACTGAAAAATTGGTACTGCCTGAGACCTCTGTTCTTGAAGCACTATCTAAACATTATAATGCAATGTATATTATGTGTTCCCTAAACTGATCATTGAGTCAGTTGACTTTCTCACTGACATTATTGTATACCCTTCACATCCAGGCAGTCAGTGCTTGGACCAGGGATGGATGAAAATGGCATGCCTGTTGCGTGCCACATGGGTATGCCCAGTGCCTGATAAAATTAACTGTGACAGGGAAGACAGACACTAATAATACAGGCTCAATTCATCATTTTAATCGAGACTTATGATGTCTCCCCTATCCAATTAAAAGCTCAGTAGAGTCCCAACAGGCAGAATTCGGTTGGTGGAATTGCAAATCGTCTACAACTACTGAGCTGACAGCCTTCATCAGCAGTGTTCCATCACCCTTGGGAATTTGGAAGACAGTATAGACAGCAGAATTGTACCTTTGGAGCACCACACAATACAAATGCTGGATGTGTGTGGTTTATTCAGTTCCTGGTCAGCTTAGTCTCCTTCCTGAGGATCAACAAGGCTTCTACCCAGAGCACAGGAGTCTGGTAACCCAGAGGGTAGATAAGCAATGTTTTTTTTGCATCCTTTTTCAAGTTGATGTATCTCATCACAACAGAGATGGTAGTGCCTGGATTTTCCAAACCCTGTTATTCTCACCATCAGTTCAGTGTGGAGGACCATGGAAGAAGCTACACTGCACTGTACAGAGCAGGGGTCCTGATGGAGTGGTTCAGGGAGAACACGGCAACAGCCTTTCAGGAGGGAAGGCTTTTTTGTACACTGTCACAAAGACTTTTGTTTTCTGTGTTTGGTGTTGATTTTGCATATCCATAATTTGTCAGATACAGCCTTGCTTTCTTCCCAGGAGTGGCTTTGCTAAAGCTCTGCTGATCCATCATGTTCTTTCACATCATGTTTGCACAGTATTTCGCTGATAATTCCTCAGTCTCTTCCTCCCTGCCTTGACAAGTGATATAATGCAATTCTCTCAGTTATGAATACTAATTACCTGCTGGCTCATTCTTGGTTTGTAGATAGCAATCAAGGCTAGCTGAACAACTGCCTGGTAAAAACTAAAAGCATAAAAAATAAGTGGAGTTATGAGATACATGGATAACTAACTTCAACAGTGACCTTTATAGAGCCTGAGAAATAATAGTGGCACATCTGCTTGTCAGAGCCACCAGATTGTTTTATATTTATATCTCCTAAAACTTTGTCTCTTTTCTAAGAAATAGTTTAAATTAACGTAAAAGAAAAATAAGTGACATTCTGTAACACTTAATAATATAAGGAGTTAAGCTATTTTTCTCTGTGTAAGCAAAAAAAACCCTGTCCTCCTACATAAGATCACAATAGTTAAACGTTTATTATACCTTGCTGATGTTGTGGGAGAGTTTAAAATAGAAATGCCTCAGTGTAAGCCCAACATGAGACTCATGAGACTCTCCTTTTAGCTCAGACTGGCGGGACATCTTGGTAATAAGATTTTATCTGGTTTTGAATAGATATTTTTCTTTAAAATTATTGAGATTTCTCTTTTAAATTGTATATTTCCCCTGGAATTTTAAAAATTAAGCTTAAAAGAAGTTTATCTTCCTCTCTCACTCACCCGTTTTCCACATTCTTAAAAATTCATTCATAGTTGAAGCCTTGTGGAAAGAGAGAAAATGATTTTTGAGGTCGGAGTGAGAATAGAAGGGTTGGGAGACATAAAGCCACAGTTGGAAATCCTGCTCTCTCACATTTTATAAAACAGTAAAATCTTCATATGGCAGATGCCCTTTTTCTAAGGGGAAAGGAGCCCCTTGTAATCTAAATCAGGATCTCCGGGACTCTGCTGGGTGTGTTTTCATAAATTTTTCTGGAAAGGATGTTTTAGTTTTGAAAACAAGTTGCCTGGCAGATTTTTGGAACAGGGAATTAAATATAAAAATCAGGATGCTATATTGAACAGTGTCATGTATTAAATGCAGTATTATTTGCAGATGCTGGTTCTTGAACTAGCAAATGGATGCAAACATGTTTCTTTCTGCTGCCAGGCCCCACTTTGCAGGAGGGAACAGGATTAGAGGCTGTTCTGACCCCAGTTCATTTTTTTCACTATTTTCTGGTATTACTTACTGTGTCTGATTTAATTTCCAGAGATGGTGTGTATTCATACCAGTGCAGGGTTTAGATGTCCCATTCAGCTCTGTGCTAGTGGAAAGATTAATACCCCAGCACTGCTTGGAAACCCCAAAAGAGGCTTCAGCTATGAAGTTGTGTACACTGGTGATGGAAAGACATTATGGCCTTTGATCCTCCTACTAAATATTACCAGAGAATCTCCCCATTCCATATCAGGTAAAGGTCAAAGCAAGATAGAGGACTATGGAACATGGAAAAGCCTATGCTCACTCTTTAATTTGTTTTGAGATTGCAATTAGGAAGATTAGATAAGAAAGAGTAATTTAATGGGGCAGGGTAAAACTGAAAAGGCTCTGGATAAATCTTCTAACAGAGAAGTTAATTTCTTAACTGGTGATATAGAAAGGCATTTCAGTCTTTGGATGAAGCCTGGATGCGTGGGATGTGAGAACAGTGCTAACGATGGTGAAACAACAATCCTAAAGGGCAAAGTCAGTCTTGGTCTTGTGGACGGTGACCAATACATGCAGTGGTGGTAAGATAGAGGAAAGTCTATTTTGTCCTTGTCATTTTAAGTTGGTGATGAGTCATAAAAACTTCTCTGAGGTATGAAGGAAACTGGCTGTAGTAGAAAGGGAGTTGTGGGGTTTTTTTTCATCTTGGTGTTTTGGCTTTTCTTTTCATCTTGGTTTCTTATTAGAAACATAAGAGAAACTGCACACATTAAAAAAAATTCTAATAATAAAATAAAAATTAAGGGAAGCAAAAGGTCGGAGTGGCAGGAGGGGATGTGGTAGACCATGCGGAAGAGTTCCTTGGGAGAATCAGGAGGAGGTGGGAATGTGCTGACCACAGTGGGGAGCTAAGGAAAAAAAGATGTTGACCACTGAAACAACAGCTGGCTGGAGATTGTGCACCTGAGACTTGCTGAGTATCAGCATTGGAGACAGCCCTAGAGAGGCCAGGATAGGACCCCAACACCCAGGGAGAGCATCAGAAATGCTTCAGCAAATGGCATGTTCAGTGAATTTGATTAATTGAAATCAGCAAGCAGAGAGGCACAGGATAGTATCATTCTTTTTATTTAGCAAGAAATATTAATGTGTCACAATTTGTTCTTATTCTGCCTAAAGAAAGAAGTTAAAATGTCAGCATTTCAAGGAACAAGACAAAATTTCCTCTCTTTTACAATCAGGAATACTAAAAAGAGAAAAAATTCTCTTATAAAACTGAAAAGGATTCTGAAAAAATAAGTTTTGCTCAAACTTTTGAACTGTCAGTTCTCTTTCTATTTTTCTTCAAAAAAAATGGTGACTGAAGGGAGCTCCCCCCTCCCCCTCCAAAAAAGTTATGTTAGTCCTGCAGCCATTAAAGCACAATATATTGCTTAAGGATATTAGAATGTGCTTATTGTGGGAAGGGACCACTGCCAAAGAGGAAAGAAAGCACAAGGGTGAGAAAGAAAGCCAAGAGGATGTGGGTAGTGCAGGTGGGTAAGGGAGAAGAAGGTATGAAAAACCTCTTTGTGGTGAGAGATAAAAAGAAAACGGTGATTACAGCTGCCACCGGTTTTGTCATCATTTGCTTTGTAGAAGCTGTAGAGATGTGGGGCTCACGGAGCACGCTGCACCTTGAAGAGGCAGGTAGGAGTGGGTGTGGATGGCAGTGAGCGCAGCTGGGACAAGGCAGCCCGTGCCAGCACTGGAGGAACATGACATCTCACACCATTACACTTCCTTCACCCAGCAGCGTAGGGCTGCAGATGATTATAAGGGCAGCTGAACACAGATGAACAGGTGAATTACTTGGCACATTCAAGAGTAACTTCCCAAACTAACAGAGCAGTTGTGGGTAGCAAATGCCCAGGAGGCTGCAGACTTTGCCATGGCTAGAACTGAAATGTGGTCTGAATTGCTGGGTGCTGCTCTGGGTTGTCACTTGTTCAAGGTAAGTGTTGCCTGGGATCCAGCCACTACTTAAATCATTGGCGAGGGAATGCTCGCCACCTCAGTCATGACACTCAGCCTTTTTTCTATTAATAACCAGAGCTCTGGCTGGATGTCAGGCACGCGTGTTTCCACCAGCTTCTTCTCTCTTCTGCTGCACGCTGATTTGATCGGGCAGTGCACGTGCGTGAGGCTGCTGCCTGCTCTGATACCTGCTCAGTAACTGGAGAACCAAACGACTTAAGCCTAAAGCATTTTTACTGCATTTCACTACAAATTCCATTTCTTTATGATCATCAGTTACTGGGTTTTTTTGTCAGCCTGTCTATTCTAAATAGAAGCTTGAAGTCTTTTACACTGGCTAAGGAAGTAATGATTTTCTCTGTAAAGAACCCTGTGGTTTCCTACAGCAGGAACTTCATCAGAGTAAAATCAGAAGCAGCTAATGGTGGCTGCAGGATTTGTAACAAGCATGTGAGCTGGCATTGAAAGCAGCATTGGGTTTTTTCTTCAGCTTTGATTTTTTTTTTCCTGGTTCAGTGGATTCTTTTTTCCATTTACCAGATTCATTTGGGTTTTCAATATGTAGCATTAGTCTGAAGAGAATTAATTTCCTTTAAGAGTTACTCTAAAGTGGAAAATCCCTAAGTGCCTTTGCAGTATTTCTGTGTAGCACTGGTATTTTTTCCTGGCAAGACTCCTTCTGCCAGAGGCAAAATCTTTCAGCCCCTACACATTTCAGACAGCACCTTATGGAGGGAAGGGCGCAAAGCAGAGGACACGTTAAATTGAGAAGTGAACTCTTGCACAGTTGCTGCAAAAGGCTAGACTCATGGCTAAAGTACTGCCCAGACAGAGGGATGCTGAGAGGCGAGAGAAGGGCTACAACCTGCCATCGCTCCTCTGCTCTACATGGTTCTGCTGCGCTGGACGGCTTGGGATGGAGAGTTCCTAATTCCCATAGGTCTTCAAGAGTCTTGGCAGTTAAATCTTTATTATATTGCTTTCTTCCTTTCCTGGGGTGATAAAGGGAAGCTTCCAGCAACTGCATGTGGTGCATTTGAAGAAGAGGAATTCCGCCTTGTTTAGACACAGTGATGTTGATGTCTGTGAAATAACTGGGTCAAATGCTGTAATTTTCCTTTCTGCTGCTGTCTTCCAGGTGCACACGTTCAGGGGCCCGCACTGGTGTGAATACTGCGCCAACTTTATGTGGGGCCTCATTGCTCAGGGAGTAAAATGTGCAGGTAACTGTCAATCGGTCTTCTTTTCCTAAGACAGTTCTAATGTTATAACTATTTAATGTGCTGCCTGCTCCACTGTAACACCACGTGACAAGGATCTGATCTGGCCATGGTTAAAATCAAAGAAGGAAACGTATCCACTCAGTTGCTGATGGTTTCAGGTACCTGTTTCAGTAGCATCACTGCAGGGATGCAGAGCACCTCTGGAGTGCTCACAGAGGGGAAGTGATAATCATCATAAGGGATTTCCCCCCACCCCTTTAAAAATGGAGGAGAAAATAGGTAGCCTTGTGCTTGGTTAGCTTTATTTCTTCTATACCACTCGTATGTACTGGTAGGTGTGAAAAACTCACTGAGGATCTTGATGCGCAAGGTGGGCATCAGCAAATTTCACATTGCTGCTGTGAAACACATTCAGGTTCATTTTCTGTGCAAGCCAGCAGGCTTCCAGCATGCTATAAACTCTTAAGTCATGTGTCCTACTTGCAAACTGAAAAGAAAGTAAGAAAAGGGTGAATGAGGGATGTGGACTGAAATGTTACAGAAACATTCAGGTGCTGGTAGGAATGTATTGTGTGCATGGGTGTCACTCCAGGCTTTTCTGAAACTCTCTGAAGTGAAACAATTTGGCCGTTTTATTGATATGATTCTTCTGAAAAGAACGGACAGTCAGCTTTTTTCAAAGAAAATAAAAGTATCAAAGTGATCAAAATACTCCACTGTATTTAAAAAGTATTTTATGACATTCTAGAAAGCAACCACATTTATAAAAATGGTGCAAAGAAATGTTGATGTATGAAGACCTGCATATGTTGCCCTGGAAACTGAATTTTCAAGCTAATTTAAGAAAATCTGTTCTGTCTAAAGCTTTCCAAAGTCTTGTCTCAAGCAAATAGGATGGCTCATTGTCAAAGAACCGCAAAATAATGTAAAATTAAAATAATTTATAGCTAAATAGGATTGAAATATCTTAATGTCCCTCCCCCATAATTATTTGAATGCAATGTTCTGTTATCGACTCTGCACTGTCCAAGATGTATTAGTGCAGCTCTGTTTTAAGAAATGCTTATGTAAAAATGGCATTTCCCTCTTCTGTATTTTCCCCCTCCTAAGGATTTAGGGTTGCAATTACGTTCTTTACTTAAGAATGGAGACTGTTAGTGCTTTGTACTGCTGTTGATTTTGCACAGGGCTTGCAGTGCTAGAAGAGAAATAGGAAGCCTAAATTTATTTTTGAATTGTTTTCTGATTAAAGTAGTCATTTTATAATGACACAATGAGCCAGTAAGTGTGCCATCTTCTTTCCTCACCTGAAGTAGATTCCTCAGTTTTGTCATTTAGGAGAAATAGCAAGTATTTTTCAAATTTATGTGAAATAACTTTGATGTGAAAAATTAATAAAAACAAAGAGTGTGAAGCCTCACAGTGCTGCATGGCACTGTGAATGAACAAATAATACTGCTTTCATAATTAAACCCTAAGTGCTTATGATTTCATAATGCCTTTTTTTAACTAAAGAGAGCTGATTTTCTGTCTTCATGCAGATTTTTCTAAATTATGAATTTCCAAAAGCTTTCAAATTCTGCTTTTCTTTCCTCCTTATGAGGATGGTAATAAGTACTGTGTGTCTTCTTTTTTCCTCCTTGCAGTGTAGAGGAACATATGTGTATTAAATGACTTCATAGGTTCAGAAACTATAATTAGGGATTTCTGTCTTATGTAGGGTTTCATATTGCTGTTGGTAGCTTCCAGTGATTTCTATGATCTTATTTCTATTTTAAAATCTCGTGATGTATGACTGCACTCACTCACTGAAGCACCAGTGAGGCATCAGGGTCAGGGAGAGGGTGAGGCTTTTTGTGCCGTGCTTCGGGTCATTGGGCACAGCCAAGAGAGCTGCTCATGTGCAGCACCATGAGCTGGGGTGTGAGGAGGAGCAGGCAAGGAGCCATGTGGCAGCAAGGCTGCTGAGCAGCACTTCCTCAGCCTGACAGATCTGTTTGCTGCCATGTGTCCTCTGTGACTTGCTTATGGTTGAGGAGCAGGAGAGTTGGGCACGTGTTGCAGCTGACCCACCTTACTTGTCCTCCTCTTACGGCAAAGATAGCTTTCGGCCACTGGCTGACCACAGCAAGAGCTGATGGAGAAATAGGGGCTTCCCAGGTGATTTGATTCTCATGAATTTCATAGAAATCAGCAGCTGGGTAGAGTAGCAGGACTCCAGGCAGAGTCGTGAGGAGGTGGAGACAGCAGGACAGGCTCAGCAGTCCTAGTCTGACTCATCTGTGCCTCACCTTCAGCAGTGTCTACCTGCTTCTGTCAGCTGAGGATATACAAGCAATCAGAGCCAGAAGCTGTACAGATCTGGGCGTTTTGGAGGAAAGTTAGAGGTGCACAGACAAATACTTTACTGTATTTAAAAAGTATTGTTTGAGTTTACATGGGTCTCTAAAAAAATAAATTTCTAAGTACGCACAATGAGGCACAGTAAACAAGAACCCACATGAGGCCATTGCTTTTCAGAGTGGGTTTGTCTGAAAAAAATTATTTTTTTTTAGGAGGGGGCAGGCATCCCACTTGCATTCAGGTGGGGTTCAGTAGCACTCTAGGGAACTGTTTGGTGGTCTGTATAATCATTTTAGTAAAAATACCTATGAACAAAAGTGCACTGATCATATGTAATGTTTTACTTAAGGCATTTCCTTTTTATAGCAAACAGTTGCACATCTCAGGAGGACTCTTATTTGCTGTACAGAAATGAAAAATTTAATAATAAATACAAACGGATTACTGCATGGGCTAGTTTCAACCATTTTAAATCCTCTTCTCTGCAGGAGCACAAAAAAGTGCGAGAAAATAAGTGTGGGACAGTCCAAGACTGGACAACAAAGATAAACGTCTCGCCCATTTCAGAAAGGAGGAAGAGCTGGTGGGAAAAGTGGAGCTTATTTCTAATGTCTGATAGATTATATTACACAAACTAAACCAATCCTTTGAAGAATAATAAACCATAACTAAACATTCACAACATTACTCATGCCATAGCAACCAGAAAGGATGCCTTAGCAACTTGAACTGCCTTAACTCATGCTTTGCTGCAGTCCGGCATGACTGAATGTGTCCCTCTGCCAAGATACAGCCTTGAGTACATTTGATATCTTCTCAGTTACAGTCCTGTATGATTAACCTCTGGAAGGTGGATTTTCCACTAGCTTATCCTTGTTCAGGTTTTATGGCAGACAAAGGAGGAGTATGTCTTTTCCTTCTATGAAGACAAGAGTTGAATGTAGGCACTGTGTTTGCCATCTGAAGAGTGGTTATTGGTTGAAGCAAGATGTTGTCTGTCACCTTGACTACAAAGGTCTTGGCATTAATGCAAGCCACAAAACATGGGAAGACTTTATTGTCTTCCAAAATTAAGATTGAGTGATATCTATGATTTGGATCCTGTAGAAAATGAATTGGTGGACTTGTCTGACTTCTTAGGGAGGTATATCCAGCAGAACGGGAATAATTTATTTTTCCATAAATGTTAGTCTCTCAAATTTGATCTTTATTCCATCACTTCTGTAAAGACAGATTTGCTTTTTTAGAGTGAATCCTTATAATAGGCCTGAAAGGGTTGTGCTTCACCCCTCTCACAGGCCCTTAAATTTTTTGTGAGACAAGGACTCATCTGTATGCAAAGAATCTGCCTTTTCTGACAGCTTGCTCCATCTCCAGCGTGCTTTTGTGCAGGATTTTGCCATAAGTAGAAATGACTGAAGAAGTGTTTGAAATTATAATGCCCACCAGCTTGTATAAACATTGAAGCTCAGCAGAAGCTAATGAAGACGTAAGACTTTACCCCAGCTTACAATCCAACATATGAACTTAAAAAAATGTTTTCTCAATTACATTCCTCCTATGTAAGGTTCCCCTGTGCTCACAGGGCTCATCCCTTTGCCCAGAATGTGATCAGGAGAGAAATTATAACAATATCCAAATAAAATGTGCAGAAACATACCAGAGAGCTCATTTTATGAGTGTTAGAAGCATGTAACACCCGATAGCATTAATGGAGCATAGTGTGCATTCTCAAAGACTAGCGCATGGCATTAATGATGCTATTAGTGTACTGCCGAAGTAGACTTGTAGACAAGCAGACTAGTAGACTTGTCAAGCTGCTGCATGGCTCCTCTTTCCTTCCCCAGCCCATCAGTACTATTTAAGTTACTGTATAATCTTCTCCTTCCTCTATACCCTTTTGCTTGTTATTCTTAATCAGTAAGTTATTTAATCAGAATATTTTTTTGGAGCAGGCTGGTGTCAGAGCATTAATTAGCTTACCTTAAAGAATTTATTTTTTTTTTTACTATATTTCACTGGATCCTTTTGATAGTGTTTTGAGTTGCTCCTTTTAACACCAGGCAGCATCTTCATGCTTCACATGCAGCATCCGAGGCTGCATGTGAAGCACCATTTCAGCTGCCTTGATAGATCTGCTCTGAACTCTCTCAGCCTGCCACACAAGCAGCAGTTACTTGTCTTTTACTTTTCTCGGAGTAGGCAGCTTCTCTGAATAACTGATGGAAATAAACTTGCAGTTGAACTATTAGTGTGGGGACAGTCAGCTGCCACTGCCTGACCCCGAGCGATATTGCTGCCAGCCTTGACAGCACTAAGGCTCCAGGAGTTCATTTTCAGAAAAGCAGGATTGTTTTGTGAATTAACTGCTTAAAGCGTTTAATTTCCCCATTTAATCCATTTCCGTCTCCAGCAATTGAAAAACATACAACTGCCTCATTTCCTTTGCTGTTTTCTTTTGCCTTGCTACTAAATCCCTTGGGTTGGACAGCTCTGTGTGGCTTCACTGGTGTGTTAAGGATGAAGGAGACTACAAAGGAGCCTGCTTATCCTCAGGGATTAGTTGTGCAGGCACAGTGCTCGCGCTTTTAGTGCCTGGAAGAACAGCTGATGCTTTTGTGACTGTAACTCAGCAAAGGAGGAGGCAAGGTGTGCTCATGGTGTTGCCTACTCTTAAGGTATTTTGCATGTATCAGTCATTAGAAGCTTCCATTCTGCCCACACTTGTACCTTAAAAACACTTCCAAGCTTCTGAGATGTGCACCCAGACTTTACTGGTTTTCCCTGACCATGAAGAGCACAGATGAGTCAGCCCAAAAAGGGATCAAGAGCAAAGCAAAGCCACAGATGTCAGGACTTTGGGAAGGGGACTGTTTGGAGTGCAGTCCCTGCCCATCTCAGGCAGGTGATGATGCAGTTGGAGGAGATGCATGCTGCCTGACAGGCTGTTCCACCAGATTAGGATCTGGTGGTGTTCCTGCAAGGAATGAGCTCCAAAATTTTGAAATGCTAATCAGGCAGTGGAGCCTTGCTTCAGAGCTGTTCCCACGGGGAAGCTATTCTGGACCTATATATTCCTGAAACTGTAAGTCCTAAAAGCAGCTTTATCTCCAAGCCCACACACACCTTGTGGTAGTGGCAGCCTTGAGCAAGCCAGCAGCCCATGAGGGGAGCTGTCAAGGAGGTAGGCAGGTTTTGTGGCAGGAAGCCGGGGAAGTTTTTTGAACAAACTGAATGATCTTTCAAGACTTCCATAAAATCAAACCACTGCCACCAAACATGTCCAGAGTCTGGAGGTACAGACATACATGGGTTTTTGATTTGGGATAACGGCAATTGTTTTGTTTGATGGGCTTTTTTAATTTGTATTTCTTAAGCCCTGATTTTTCTGTAGTATTAGGTAATTCTGTTGCCAAGCAACTAGTTTCCCTCTAGAAATTCCTTCCTAAAGAATAATGTACCCTATAGCGCATGATGTAGAAGTATGGATGATAGCACATTTGGGGGAACATACACGTTTGAAATCCGTTCTTGCCGCAGCTGCTTAATAAAGGGCCTTAAGACTCTGGCGGGACCAAGGCTGCTTCCATATGTGCATTGCAGGTTAGTAAGTGGCATGTATGTAAGGCAGTGCAGCAGCTCCAGTGCTGCCACCTGGGCTGCAGCAGCTCTGCCAAGGAGGAGGAAGAGGGCAGATCTTCAGAGCATCCCCCTACCTTGTGCTTGGAAGGACCAAGAGTAGCAGGTGGGGCCAGTGGGTTTGCTATGTTCAGGTGCTTGTTTGCACACACTACATCCGAGGGAACAGGAAACATTGCTTTCTCTGCTACAGAAAAGAACATTTAAATTATTAAAGTAAAGCTACTAGCTCATGACTGATTTACGAGAGCAAATTCCTTTCTAACCTTTTCACCCTTGCAAAAGTAATAATGCCAGTACTTTGTGCTTCTGTGGAGCTCATCATCTGTGCGTGTTGGCTTATGAAAGGTGAGGGTGTTATCCCGTCTGATGCATACTACAGTGGGCCTGTCCAAGGCAACAGACAGTGCCATTGCCCCAGCTCTGCGTTTCCCACCCTCCCACACTTACCACAAACTTCTGAAGAGTATTTCACAACTTGCTACAGATATTACAAATATATCTTTTAGCTCTTAAATCTGCTTTTCAGAGTGACAAAATGCACAAATTTTCTTTGGGATAATTCAAAAATATCATTAGAGTGATGTATGTAGCATACGGTATTCTTCCAATGGAGCGTGATCAACAGCCATGTTAGCCAGTAAATCATAAACCAAAAGACATCTAAAACTGACTGAAGTCAAAGCAGCAGCATGACAAAAAGCGACAGCTAAGTATATTTTAGTCTCTGCAAATATTTATAGTGTGTCCTCATGGGACAGTATTAAGGTACATCTCTCTTTTGGCTCTGCTCATGCATTAATATGAACATGTTATTTGTTCTTTCAACCTAGTGGGCTAACATCAGTATTAGCTGTTTCCAAAACATTACAAACCCTTTTTCTAGGCATTGTAGAAAAGTACTGTCAGGCTGGTTGTAAATTTAATACCTCTTATAGAAGAAATGTCACAGCCCCCCTGAACTCCTAGATCAATATGCTGTTAAAGTCAGGGCAGCTTATCACAGACTTCTAAACGTGCCAACTAAAACTACTTCTTTCTTTTTTTTTTTCTCTTTTCTTCTAAATTTCCAAGCTTCCTATAACCTCTTGAATTTATGACTGCATTTTTTTTTCAGTCACATTTGGTATATTTGAAAGATGGACACAGTTTGATAGCACTGTGAAAAAGAATAGTAAGTGTGACTTAGAATTCTAGTCTGAGAAATCATCTCTTTATAAGGTGAAGTTCTGATTAACTGAAGTCAGCAGAAGTTTTTCTGTTGACCTGCAAGGGCTCATTCTTTTAAATCTGTCTTTTATTGTAATAGGACTTATCACAGATACAATGCTTGAGGGGGATATTTTTGTTAGCTCCTCACCAACTTGTATAACCAGCAAGCAGATAAGCTCTAATGAACTTCTGCAAGAAATGCATAAGGCTCCTGGTTACTTTAGATCTGGAGTAAAGCTGCTAATGCCAGCTTAGCTATTCTGGATTTTTTTGATATAACCAAAAGTAAACAGACTTTACATTTGAAATCGAATGAATCCTCTTGATCTTAACTAACCCAGCCAAATCATGAATCTCATCTGTGAACAAGGCAAGCAGTCCTAAGACTTGACCATGCAGCAGACCACAGAGATATTCAGGACTCTGCTTTCTTGTTCCTTCCTGGTTGATTCTAAAATAATGGGTTTCGAAGCTTTTGTGAAGCATCAGCAATGAGAACAGATAATAATATGCAATTTGCAACAAAATTTCTGTCTTTTAGTACTACCAGGCTGAGTACAGTTAGAATATAAGGCCAGCACATTCCCATGGCTCTGTGGAGAGGACTGACCTTCTGCGATTGTGCTTTTTACATTGTTGCAATTAGCAAGACATCATCCTAAATTATCAACAGAACCAGAGACAGTGACTGAGACGTGGCTGTTCTTCCTTTCGTGAAGTATTGTTAGTTGGGGAGAGGGGCCCACCTGGTAGGAAGCATGGCATTGCTGAGTTTCAGCTCCTGTATTGGAAAAAATAGAGGTTTTCTGTTGTAAATTCACTGACATCTCATAGAAGTTTTTATTGATGCAGAATTGCTGAAGTAAGGTGGTGGTCTATGCTTACATAAGAAGGAAAGTGCCTTGATTATTAGAAGGACACCACACACTGTAATAATATTGAATGTAGTGCTCATGCATTTGCTGAAAATTAAAACCTAGAAATTCTTCAGATACTTAAATGTTTCTCAGGAGCGTTTGTAAGCCCTTAAGCTCTGGGCTGGTACATAATATCTAATAAAATGCAAAGGAAAAACAAATGAGAAAGGAGAAAAGTTGACTTTTGAATTTGTAATTGTTATTTTGGTATTAATGAGGTCAGTTCCAAAGCCCATTTGGATCTATGGGATTAGAAAGAACACAATTATTTTCAGAAGCAAGGTTTTCACATTGAAAAGATTTCTGTAAGTTAGATATTTTAATGAAATGAAATGAAACTTTCTTGTATATAAATATAATTAATGTGATTTTATAATTATTTTTTATATATTTTACGCCTAATTATCCTTGGATTCCCAGGAACATAACTCTGAGTTATATTGCTCCGTGTGAAGCAGCTAATTTGCACTAACAAAATCACTTGTGAGTCCTCATGACTGAGACACTGATGTTCAAATCTTGTAGACATCTTTTTGACAGACATACTAGAGCCCTCCATAAACATTGGAATAGGTGCTTCTTATAGCAATTTTAGGAATTCTATGTATAATAATTGTATTAGCATTTGGAAAGTGAGGGTTTCAAAATAAAGGATATCAAGAATTAAGTTTTCTTACATAGTCTTAATTTTCTTCCCTTCTGTGTGTATTTTAAGTCATTGTCTCTAATTATTTGACTACTTATTATTTTTACTCCACAACTTCATCTTTACTCTGAAGGCAAAATGGATGGTACTTGTTTAATAGCACCTACTTAGTATCTTGTCTTGTTAAAAACATTGGTCTTACTAACAGCGTGGTATTCAAACCCTACATCAAAGATGAGCAATTTTTGTTATGCATTTCCACGAGCATTTAATGAATTTGTTTCTACAAGACACAGAGGAGGCAAGAACAGCTTCCTATGTTACAGCTGAAGCACTGAGGCACTAAAGGGTTCGGGTCACATTTCCAATGAATTTGGATTTCCTGTGTAAAGCACAGGGGGAGCGTTTTTTTCAATGTTCAGGCAAAACACACTGGGCATAGGTATGTAAAGCATAGGTGGAGCTCCCCTTGCCTGCACTGGCTGCTGTTCTCGGAGCTTCTTTGTTCCATACTCCAGAACCATTGGTAGAGTAGATGCTGTGCATGAAGGGATTGTGTGGTTGTGCACCTTAAGACCATGGGATCTTAGAGCATTTGTGCAAATGTGGGATTTAAATAAGGACTTGTGTCAAAGCAAATGCTTTGGCTGTTACTATTTCCTCTCTGTCACGTATGAGTCAACTGAGCAAACACTCAAGGAACCCAAGTGACCAAACTGAACTTCTCCACACCACGAGGGACAGTAGTAGATGCCATCCCCACCTGGGGCTCTGGAACAACCAGCTGTGCAGGTCCTGGGGAGAGCACAGGAAGGGGCAGTGGGTCAAAGCAAGCCACCAAGGGTGGGCCCCCGTGGTACTCCTGGCAGTACTGCTTGTTTGCAGAGAGCTGGGTATTGCGTTGTGTGGCTTTGCCCGAGGTGGGGTTCACAGCACAAAAGCACAGCCAGGTGGAAAATTCAGCATTCGCAGCTCTCTGTCATGTGTGTTAACCACCCCTCACAAGGAAGGGAGTCACTCCTGCACAGATATAGCTAAAGAGGATTTTAATCAGTCATTTCATCTGGATCGGGATCTGCGCAGATTTTGATTGATTAAAGGTGACATGCCAAACTTTAATTGCAGCCAGAGACTGGATGTTTAACAGAGGTTCCTAAGTGACAAAGCTGGTTCCTTTACAGGCCTGTTAAGTAAACAGAGTGCTTTTAGCAGCAGGCTGCAGCTGACTTAGTGGAAATAAAACTTAGTGATGAATTCTGGGGTTTACTGTTTTGGAAAGAACAAAGACAAATAATCTATGGAACATTAACAAAAATACATGTATTGGCAGAATCATGAGGCATGAAATATGAAGGGTATCTTTATAGGCAGATATTCAGTACTGCAGTGGAAGAGGGAGGTACAGATTTTTGTCTAGGCATTGATCCTTGAAGCTCCAACGTCCCTTAATTCTGCAAAAACCAGGGGACTCCAAATGACAATGCAGCAAGGTACAGAAATGCTTGCAGAACTGGAGTCTCAGTGTGTCCCAAGTGGACATCAGAGCATGGGAATGCCCTGGCTGCGAAGTGCCGCCTTTCTGGCTGGTTGCTCAGGCACTTGTGAGCCTGCATTGCAAAACAGGGGAAATGGCAGTGAAAATGGAGTCACTGGGGGCAGAGTGGGAGGCTGCTCTTTACGCAGGCCTGCTGCCTGTTACAGCATTGGTTGCAGGGTGTGCTTAGCTTAAAGGAGACTGTACTGCTTTTCTCACCTTCACAGTGTAATCTGTGGTGTTTTCTCAGATTTTTCTCAAGATTTTTCCTTTCCAAACCCTTAGCATTATGTCCTGAGTAGTATTTAGGCTGAACAAACATTTTTCTATAGCCTAGTTTCTGTGAAGTTTCCCTTAAGCGAAATCCCTTTCTCAGTATGTTTGCAATAAATCTGTGGAGTTGTTTGTTTACGTTTAAAAAATACAACACCAAAACAAATTTTTCTTAAGTCATTTTTAAGGTAAATACAATTGTTTTGGTGCCTGCCAACACTTTGTTTCAGAAACACCCTGTGAAATGGCATCAGAATTGAAGTTGCTGTGACTCAGTCTTTTTTAAGCTGCTCTGTAGTAAGAAACCACCATCTAGCTTGGTGACTCCTGTGTCTGTTTTTCATCTCCCCTCCAAGCTGGGGAATGGGCCCCATCACTAACAATAGTGAACATGGGCTGCCACACCTGGCAAGAGCATAGGGGTCCCTGAAGTGTTTGAGATCTCAGGGCTGCCATGGCATGCAAAGGCATTGTAGACTTCTGAGACCCGGTCCCTACCTTCATCTTCCCCAGGAGGTGTCGTAAGTGCCATGGTCCAGGACTGCATTAAAGCTGAAAGCGTTAGGAAATCCACAGCAACTTGGGAAGAAAGTTTAGATTGTGATAGCAACATATATAATAGTGCTGGGGAACATAACTGACCCTTACATCTGATTTGAAAAAAAATATGGAAAGTTTGTCACTGTGTTAGATGTCCTAGGGATAGAGGAAATGTCTTGGCTAGAAAATCTGTCATACTTCAGGTCTGTCCCTACCTCATGTATTTGATAGTTAAGGGGTCTCAACAGAAGCAGTAGTTGCGAGATCAGGTCAGATCCTGCAGGATACTGACCTCGGGTTACATTTTCACCGAACACCAGCCTAATCAACTTTTCATTTTTCTCTCAGATTGTGGTTTAAATGTGCACAAGCAGTGTTCCAAGATGGTCCCAAATGATTGCAAGCCAGACCTGAAGCATGTCAAAAAAGTATACAGCTGTGACCTTACAACGCTAGTAAAAGCACACTTCACTAAGAGACCGATGGTAGTAGATATGTGCATTAGGGAAATTGAATCTAGAGGTAAGGTCTAGTTAATGGACTTTCATTGCTTTACTGATAATACATTTAGATTGATCTGGGTCACCTGGTTTCTGCTGAATATATGGTTGTTCAAAACAGATTTGCACAAGACATTTTACGGCTGCCAATTACCCTGTGCAGCTAATATTATACTTTGCATTATTTCATGGTTCTTACCCATTTATATTTTTTATAGATTCTGCTAGAAATTGCTTAATGGGCAATTACTGCTTTATAGTTATATATTGGCACTAATCTTTCCAGTAATATTTTTATTTAAAAAATTAAGTGAATGTGCTAAAGCAAAGGGAGATGGTATTGATGTGTTCCCTCTTGCTAGTTCCCCTAACCCACGCTGAGTGTCTTTTTCTAGAAAATACCTGTTTTCATTCTGAAATAAAGACTGAACAACAAGTATGTTAAACACAATTTTATTTTTAAATTGGTTGTAATTGGTTTAGTATGTTTTTTTAGCTTTGAAATCATTTGCATAAACATAATTTAGTGCTGATATAACAATGCACCTAATGCAAGGGACATGGTCAAAGGGCCAGAATAAGATTTTATTCTGAAAGAAAAGCCTGATAAGGCTTTTAAAATGTGTCTGCTTTTTCTACTTTAAATGAAGAACCTGGTGAAGGAAGAACTGGGTGAAAAGAGCCTGCGCAATTAAGACTAATTTTAATCTTGTTAAAACGTTCATTGCAGGTCTTAATTCCGAAGGACTATACAGAGTCTCAGGATTTAGCGATCTTATCGAAGATGTCAAAATGGCATTTGACAGAGGTACAGTCTTTCCTGCATGCTGCAACTTTATGCTGATGTATTAAATATACACCATGTTTCTGCACAGCCTCTGTCTGTCTCACGCTCGACTGCATCAGGGGTCTGAAGGAGTCCGGCAGCTGTGCTGGCAGAATGGGAGCTTTCCCATTAGAAACGCATATCAGCTTCACTTTGGCCTTTATCACCAAAATCTGCTTTCCTCCTTCCATCAGTATCTGTGCTTCAGTAATGATGTGCATAGGAAAGGGCAAAGCTTTCTGAACTACTGCCATAGTTTGCCAGTACAACTACGCTCAGGGGCATGGGGGAGGGATAGAAAGCAAGTGGTAAAATGCCTTAAGAGGGCTGTACAACTTGAATCCATCTTTCTGGATGAAAGCTCCAAAATAATAAGGTGAATACAATAGTGCAAACAAAGTTTGAATTATTACAGTCTAAAAGAAGGTCAGTGAGAACAAACTCTTCTCTCCGAGAAGAAGCAGTGGGAAAATGAAAGGCTTTCCAGCTGCAGTTCCCCTATCCCAGTAGAAATCATGGCCAAAATCCACGCTGGAAACTCTTCTGTTTCTCCAGAGGAATGGACCTATTAAGACAACATCTGCCTCCTCTGCAGCGCTAGCAGGGTGGGGATGTGCTGGGGAAGCCAAGTTTGGGATCTGTCCACTGCGGTCAGGAGTAGGTAGTATGCTGTAACTAAATGGTCAACACATTTTTCCTATAAAACGAGGAGGCTGTGGACTAAGTTGGGTTTCTTTCTTTTACTTTTTTTTCCCCAGATTCCACTGATTTCTCATTCACTGCTGACAAATGTGCTGTTTGGCAACACAGTGTGTCCAGAAATAGCTGAAGTTCCATACATTAATACAAGATAGATATTGCTAGATCAGGCAGGCAGGGTTTTTTTTTAAAAAAAAAAACAACAAAAAAACCCACCACCAAAACTCTGCATTTTTTGTAATAATTCGAAACAAAGAGAGGATATATTAATGTGCTATAAAATACTTGACCCTGAAATGGTGAACTTCACAGCCCAGTAATTCTGTTTTGCTTACAGAAGCAAAAATCCGTAGTCGTGTCCTTCTTAGTAATGTTTGCTTAAGCAAGTTGCTATTTTTCTTTTAAATGCTTTTTTATATCTGTTTACATTTCCAAGGCTTTAATGTCAGTGTCTTCTCCACACAGATGGGGAAAAAGCTGATATTTCTGTGAATATGTATGAAGATATCAATATTATCACTGGTGCACTTAAACTGTACTTCAGGGATTTGCCAATTCCACTCATCACGTATGATGCCTACCCAAAGTTTATAGAATCTGCAAGTAAGTATAATGTATTTTCCACATGGTTTTCATTCTCAACCTTTTCTTCTCTTTCTGCAATACTTGCCTATTTATTTAATAGCTGTCCCATCATCTCTTACCCTGCGTGCCCTACTTAGTAAGGATTGCAGGAGTAAGCATGCACTGTGTTTTATGACATGACCGCAGGGTGCTATATGGTGGTAGTTACATTTTTCTTTGCCTTTGTCACTGAGAATGCTTTCTTTTCATCACACGTTATGGATTACATCGCTTTGTATGTCTTGTGTGAATCCCTGGCGCTTGACAGTAACATCTAAAGTCTATTGGTTTTATGTTCCCAGAAAGAAGGTGATTTATGAAAATGTTTAGAAATCAGATAAGTTGTTCTGTTTCTAGTGGTGTCCATTTTGACTGTTTTCACAAGTTCATAAGCATTCATCCTAAGGCCACCTTCAAGGCTGGCCTTGCAGACAGCAAGCACAGCAGTAAGCCCAGCTGGAACATCTCTCCGAAGCATCCTGGCTGCCTGAAGCATCTCTGCAACATAGCAGTCACACCAGCCACGCCTGGAAAGGTGTGAGGTAGCTGTTGGTAGAAAACAAGGGCCAGATGCTGGCCTCACCACTCCTCTGGAGAAGGTTCCTTCCAAGTAGTATGAACACAGCCAAAGACACTGATGGCAAAGTTCCCAGTACCTTCTGCTGTCCCAGGATTGCACCTGTAGATTATTTGTGCAAAACTACTCCAGTCAGCAAGGATTGCCAGGGGATTTTATTTTTTTTTTAGTAGACTGCAGGGACTCTTTTAGTGGAGTGCACTTTGCTGTAGGGAGTTTTCGTTGTCCGAAGCCAGTCACATACTGACAGTGCTCTGAGCACCACTTTAGACAAGCAAATCCTCCACTATGAGATTTTGATAGGTTCTGAAAATCAGTAATCCAGCAGAGTTGTGAGACCCCACCATTGTTGTCTTTCTGTGCGTAAATTTTGGCTGTACATGTGGTGACAGCTGAACATCTGTGTTTCAGAAACAACTGATCTGGATGAACAGCTGGAAATTCTCCATGAGGCGCTGAAACTGCTGCCGCCTGCCCACTGTGAAACGTTACGGTATCTCATGGCACATCTGAAAAGGTGGGTGGACTAGCTGGAAAGAACTCTTAAGACGAACTCATTTTTAGCAAAGTTCATGTTAGGACCTCCCAAAAAACCTGGTCAAGTCCCACCATGGGTTGTGGTGGGGAATAATGGTTTGCACGACAGCAAATACTGGGGTTTACCCCACTTAAAGAACTTGCAAAGCACTTAGAGGAAATAAGTAAAAAACCTCACAGTTTTGAAGCACAAAAGTAATCTGCCTAAAAAAATTGTTTTATATTTAAGATTACAGTCATTATGTATGGTAAAAAAAGCTATTAATGTCCCTGGGCACTCCCTGGGCAGGGAACTAATACAGCTTAATGGCTATAGACTGGTGTCTTTTTCAGCTAAGTCTCATATGCCCTGGTCATCCCTGACAACCTAAAAAAGATGGCACACATTAGGCTTGAGCTGACACTGATTAGGCACAGTGTTAACTGGCCCTCCAGCCACATGTCTGGTGAGGTCTACCAGCCATTCCTCATCAGTGTGGAGCCCCTTGTTCCTACTGCTGCCTTCTCAAAACCATGTTCTGTCTGAGGTTGTTGCTGCTCCCTGAGACATGATTGAAGTTGGTCAATGGGCTGAAAAATTGTAAGGGAGAGACTGATGGATGAATATCCAGTACAACAGCACAGGTTCTATTTCTTTCAGGAAAGCAGGGTGAAAAAAATCAATGTGGCATGTTAGGGCACCCATTTTAGTTTCCTTGGTAATGTGAACTTACCATCAATATATAAGGATCATGCCCTTTCCTTGGAAAAAATACTTTATTTTAAGCTTTCTTCTGCATTTTTCCTTTTGTAGTTCTTCTACAGGTAGGAATACATTGACTCTACTGAGTGCCTGAGGCAAAATTCAGCTACAGGGTTTTTGCCTGATTTGTCCATTTATTTCAATGACAATTCTAATGGCTGTTTTATGACACAGGGATGAGAGATGCAAGAATTAAAAAAAAACCCGACACTTTACTGCTTGTGAAGTGTGAAGCTAATTTTTCATTACCCTGTTCAAGAGTACCTGTTAATGCTCTAGTTAGCAAGTTGCTTTTGTGTATCATAGTTCTTGTACAGGTGAATGATAAGGTAGAAGGGCAACAAAATTCACTCATTTTTAGACTTTTAATACATTTGCTGCAAAGAGCTCTGGTGCTGAGCAGGATGTTGTCTGCTGCTGAATTCAGGTGATCAGACACAGCTCCTTTATGTGGAATAATTACAGACTGAGGACACAGCAGCTTGGAAACTTCAGTCTGACTTATTTTAAAGTAAAAATTAAGACAGAAGGGGGAAAAAAAGGAGGAAAAAAAATGATTAATTTTTTTTTTAATACCAAAGGATTTGTTCTGCAATGCAAGATAACACAGTGGTGAAGAAGAAATAACTTAGACTCTTCTAGTTACTGTCCCTGGATTCTTTGTTGTTTCTGAGAATCCATATGGATTCTTTAAACCATAGTGTGTATTAAATCATTTGCATAATCTAGATTCATTTCCTTGAGCTAGGCAATTCACCAGGATAAAACAAGGCAAAAGCTGAGGCTTCAAGGTGTGTTTGCATCCACTGTTCTGTTCCACTGCAGTGGGCAGCAGCGATGGGCACGCTCAGTGTCCAGATAGCCCAGGCAGGCTGTTCTCCTCCCACCTACCGCCTCGGACCCTACATTCTCTGTGCCGAGGCAGAGCAGTGCAGGAAAGCACAGGCTGCCTCTGAGTCCACATTAAGAAATACCATCCCGTGACCCTGGATCCACATTAAGAAATACCATCCCGTGACCCTGGAGAGTATCTTGGTTGGGCAACAGTGACCCTTCTGGCATTTGCTGAGCAGACATGTTTCTGCAGTAGCCCCAGCAGAGAACGCCGCTCCTGTAGGTATAATTCTTGGGCAAATTACATTTCTGGAGGTGGGCTGCAAACCTGCCCCACAGCAGGGCCTCAGCCCACAGCTTTGAACAGGTAGGATTCCTGTGGAGCAGCAGAACATGGCCTCCCCACCTCCTCTGCAGATGGGAACTAGGCAGCAGGAGGCTTCCCTGAGCAGAGGGCACGGCTGTTCGGCAGCTGCTGAAGACTCAGAAGAGGGAAGGGTGAAAGGGGGCCTGTCAAAGCACAGGTTTAATGACCTGCTCAGACTGCTGAGCAAATGAGGTTACAGTGAGACCCTGGTGGTTTCAGAGCCATCCCAAAGTGATGATTCACTTTTTTTTTAGTACACACCACAGGATATAATTCGTTCTGAAGAGAAACCAGGCATCCAGCTTAGCGCAGTTAGCCGGCCTGTAGTGCCTAAAGCAGGTAATTGACGTCTGGTGTGCTTCACCCCCATTGCTATTGTATGCACAAGAGAGGAGCAGTATGACCACATGGAGCCATGCCACTGGGGGAGCCTGGGCAGAATCCCACCGGCGTGGGCACACTAGCACATCTCTAGTGACCGGAAAGCCACTAACGTAGTAACAAACACAGTCTGCTCCCCATAGCAACGGCCTCCAAATGGTGCTGCCGTAAAGAGCAAAATTGTTCTGATTTGTCCGAATTCACCCCTCAGCCCCCTCCCTCAACATGGAGTCCTGATCTCTGCCACAAATAAACGTGGTCTGCGTGCATGGTAGGTGGGCAGACATCTGACCTACCATAAACCTGCACAGTGTTCTCATCACTCACTCCTGGGTGTTTCATCCGATGCCTCACTATGTATCCTGCTGGAAACAGCAACCTCTCCTAGGCTTCTGGAAAGGCAAACATTTCTGTACAGTTTCCCTGTTTTCAAGCCTATGCAGGCATAGATCAACAGGGAATGAATGTGAAAAACACTGTCCTTTTTTTACAGAGTGACACTTCATGAAAAGGAGAATCTGATGAGTGCAGAGAATCTGGGCATAGTTTTTGGACCAACTCTTATGAGAGCACCAGAACTGGATGCAATGGCTGCATTGAATGACATCCGTTATCAGAGACTTGTGGTGGAGATGCTTATAAAAAATGAAGACATTTTATTTTGAATATTTTGGGGGTTTTGTAATAAAAAAGGAAGCAACAGTGTTCAATGGATGAAGGAATATTTTGAAGTAATTTAACAGCTCTTGTCGCTGAATTCCATATTTGCTAGAGCTTTCGATGTATTCAGGATAAAAATGAAGGAACTCTTTGTTGTTTCTGTAGTGCCATTCAGCTGATGTTGAAAAAGGTTAACACATACTTTCCAGTACTAGTAATCCTGGGTGTTTATCATGGTAAAATAAAAAATAAATTAAAAAAAAAAAAACAAACACAAAAAGCCTAAAGCTATTGCATGATTTGCTCCCTGTTCTCCCTGTTCTGGTGAGACTCATTCCATGAAGAAAACAACTGAACTGGTGCAGCATCTTTGTTCTGGATAGTCTGTGATTGTAATTCAGCATGTTTCTCCGTGTAAACCTGTTGTGAATTTGCTTTTATGTTCTATGTAATTGGTTTCTGATACTAAAAAGGCCAGCTTATGTGAAATGGAGCCTCTGGCAGTTTACTGACATTTCATCTCATTCTCTGCCACTTTTGGGGCTGATTTTTTCTTGGGTTTCTTTCATTTTTTTCATCATATAGAGATTTGCTTTTAACAGAAACAAAATGTGTACTTTAAATGTTACTTTAAGTAATTCTCCATGATGTTTATGGTGGTTGCAGTGAAATCTGCAATGCTGAACAGTGTTCCTTTATTATTGCTATTTCAATTGTAATTTTGTATTTTTATCTGGCATGCATATATTAATTTATTAAATTTTGCTTTTCGAACTCTAAAACATCAAGCTATTTATTTTTGCTTAACTAACATGCTTCAAAAATAGTTTGTTTCATTTTTTACATTGGCACTTTAACCCTGAACAACCTCTGACTTAAAAGAGGTGAGTCAGAGTTTTACTGCGTTTAACAAGACCGTTCTGATCTAAGTACTTTGGAGCCTGACACTTTGCTAAGGTTCCCACAAATTCTTCTTTGAAAATTTCTGTCTTCATTGTCCAAGATGCCTCTCAAGATGCTTCAGAACTTTTAAAAAAAGTTCTGAAATATCAAGCCATCTACTACTTGATATTTTATATATAGTTATAATTACCTACACACAAACTGGAGTTGCAGTTTACCGTTACGCAGTTGTAGCTGCCCAGAGTAAATGGATGGTTTGCAGCCCTTACAATTGTTAATTTCTCTGCTTCTGCAATTTCTGACCAAAAAGAAGGTGTTGCTAGTGAGTTTGATTTGGCATTATTAGAATTCTCTGTACTGTGATCCTAACTCTAACCACTTCCTTCCTCTCCCCTTGGGGTTTCTGGCAGCACTGGAGTTTCATCCAGGAGTGGCAGATGAGGCAGGAGCATTGCTCGTGACTGAACAATCTCTTTCAATGTCTCCACATCGCCCACCTGGTTCTTGTTCTTCATTGCCACGTGCATGGGAAAATACTTACATCAGAGAAGGTCAATGGCAAATGGCACATTGATTCAATTCAAAACTTTAGAGGAATGCTTTGGAGCCTAATTATTTTGATGAACAGTGGAAATGTCTAATTATCAAAGAAAGCAGAACCCCATGGCACAAGACTGAGTGGAGGAGCTGGGGTAAACAGGGATAGAAAAGGAGTGAGAATGAAACAGTGGGTCCTGGAAAAGTGTTGTAGCCGCCTTTGGGAAGGCAAGGACTGGCAAAAGACCCAACTTGAAGGACTGGCAACAAATGAAGAGAAAAAGAAGAAAGGGAGGGAGGGACCTGAAGAGAAGAAAGGCGTAATGAGATGCTCTGCTTGGGCATCTTCCTTAGGGCCAGCCCCAAAGAAGAGCAGCCCAGTGAGGCTGTTCCCTCCTCTCAGACAGCCAACACCACACAGAGGAGGAGAAGGATCTCCTGGCAATTGCAACCAGCTGTGCTCCCTTCCCTCAGCAATAAGGTGCCTCCCCCTAGTGCTTTCCTCTCTTTGCCTGCCCAGACAGGAGCGGAGAGGGAGAAGACAGTTCACAGCTCCTCTGAGGGTGAAGGACCCCAATAATTAAAGGGGTGAAGCTGGGGGTGCACACTGGTAAGCACCTGGGGCATGCTGCTCTGGGCTGAGGAACTGCTGGAAGGGGGGTGGGTTAAGAGAATATAAAAAAATCATCCTTCTGCCTTTTTTTAAAAAAAAAAAGACAACTGTTGTAGTAACTAGAAGTGACTTGCTGCTATGGTTCATGTATTTATTAGTACACATCACCACTTTATTTATTCTAGTAAATTGATACAGCTGGAAAGCTGTATGTTTTTGACCAGTGTCTTGCTGCCCACCCCACCAAGAGCAATGGTCCATATGCTTCCCAGTCATCTCTGCCTTGAACTCTCCAGCAGTCACATATGTTCACCACTACTTTGTTTCAAGACAACTCCTAAGCATACTGTATTTTCCCCTGCTGCCTCAACAACATGTGATGCATTTCCTCACGGTTGTGTTGCCTAATAGCCCTGTATATCCTAGTCCTCAGACCATCCGTCACTCCTACCTTCCTTTCCAGGGTACCTTGCAGTGTCTCTGGCCTTTTGCACTGTCCTACGGCTGCAATCAGCTCTCAGCTCCTTAGTGTGGCAGCATTCCTGTGTCATCGGGTCTGTGATCAGGAGATAAGATTTTTGTCTTTTTTTTAAATAATGATGGAAAGGTTTTCTACTGACATTTTACCCACCTGTTGCACTGCAGTGTTTTATGTGCTTGCCCTTGACACCCAATGCCATCACAGGCAGCTGAGACAAAACCATCCTTTTCTAAAAGCACGTATGGGGTATGACCGGAGAAGGGTATGGCTCTGCCTCAGTGGCACTGGCTGTGGTGGTGGCACCCTGTGTCCTTTGGCAGCTCCAGTGAGCCAGAGGACCCCTTGTCCAACCTGAGCAAAAGGCATCTGCTGTTCCCATTTGCTGTGCAAGAAAAACTGAATTGGGTAGTTCAAGTCCCTCTTCTAAAGTGTATAGCAGGAAGTATGTAGTAAATAGGAGTAATTGGAATATATGCATTTTTCTTGTCTGAAATATCCAGCTTCTCCCTCTTGGCGCAGCATCAGTACTGCTGCTGACAGTACTGTCTCCTCCCCTTGCTTTACAGATGCTTTCAACTACATTTAGAAGTAGCAATGGCCAGAGGTGCAAAGCTGGATCACAGATGGAGAAAAAAATGCCCAAAATAGCAAGCCTAGATTTGCTATGGGGATAGTCAATCTCTCCAATGTATGCAGGGGTAACAAGGTTTATTAGCTGCTACCAAGCACCAGTCTCCTGCTGGAGATGACTTTTTTTTCCAGCAGATATTAACAAGTAATTATAATTATGGAGGTTCCTGCAGGAAAGGAGAAAACCTAAATGGGGACCCACTGATGAAGGAAGAACAGTCCATTTGCTGACCAAAAAAAACAAGCAAACAACAACAAAAGAATACCAAAAAAAAAAATCCCCAAAGCAACATCATCAACCCCCCACCCCACCCCCCCCTCCCCCCCCCACCACCCAACCGCACAAACCCAACACCCAACAGCCCCCCCACACGACACCGCCCCC